>CAJNOL010003520.1:0-22075 GCA_905250125.1 Rotaria sordida
TGATTGACTGCTCTAGATCAATTAATAGTTATCTAAGATTTAATGGCTTCTTCTAATATTTCTGGTACCGCTGTTGATCAATCAAAAAACAAAGATACTGCTACTGAAGGAAGTAATCAACTGAAAAATGAATATATTAATAAGACACTAAAAAAAGATGTTGATAAAGTGGTTGATAAATACGACCTTCAAGATATTAGTGGTCAATGTAACGCATCGCAAAATAAGACTGTATCTTATTGTCGATGTTGGAAATCAAAAAAAGTATGTTCATACAATAAAAACAAAATGATTATTCGTTTCTTTCAATGTAAAAGTATTAGATAAAGTTTATCATTTACTTTACAGAGTTATAGAAGTACTTAAAGATAAAAAGACAGTAATTTTTTCTTCTATATAAAGGAAATTTCAATAGTCTGGTGATCGTAGGCATCTGTATTAGTTTTGGTTACGGCCAGATATTCTTTACATTGACAATTTTTATTTTGTTTTGTATTTTTTTCCTTTGTTCAGTTCCCATTATGCGATGGCTCACACAATGCGTGGAACAAAGAAACAGGCGACAATATAGGCCCACTTGTTATTACAAATAATAGTCAATCAAATAAACAATAAATTCGTCGTGCAAAAAAAAAGCAATTGCTCTTTCTACTAACTGCTGTGGTAAATTATTTATGGTGCTTTCTATATCTTAGTAAACAATTAATCATTCATACATCTGTTCTAATATTTCTTGTATAACTCTAAATAATTATTCCCTTTATTTTCTGCATCAAATTCTATATAATTTTCGCTTATTATTCATAAATTTTTTTTTGATATTATAATTTTTCTCTTGAATAGATAGGAATATAATTATACTTCTTATAAAAATTATACTATTGACAATTTATATCAAATCATGCATATCTACGTCTGCTATTCTGACATTGATTTCGATATGCTCTTCTTCTATCAGTATTCAAATTGATGAATACGAAAAAAAGATAATTTATCACCCTTTAATCCAATTTTCGAACGATTTTTGTTGCAAACGTGTCAATTAGTTGGAATATAGTTCTCGCATTCTCAGGAGATAAACAGTTTTATGAGATATAATCGGAGCATGAGTGTAAATGTTGGAAGGGGTATGTGTATGGGCAAATGAATCGAAAAACAGATCGACTTGTATGTCTAAGACACAAATCAATGTGCTACTCTCAACCTTTGATTTTTTCAGCAATCGATCTCTGTGCAGTTAAATACAGAATTAATGTCACCGACGCGTTTCGTATTATTTATTTAAATATAAATATTCAGACAATAAAAAAATCAACATCATAAACAATATGAGTGTATTAATAATCTTATCGGATTCATTTATGATCGGTCTTCATTGATTACCGACATATCTACTTTGCATATGCTATGAAGAAGTGTGCTACGATGACAATTAGATAAATCATAAAGTTTATCCAATCTGTATTAAATGATGATGAATGATTTTTTTCATCAGATTTAATTGTGAAACAGATCTAGAATAGATTTGAGATTTGAGGCATGGTTGTTCTTTTGGACCAAATCCATATAAATAGTTTTGGTCAAGAGCAAATCCAAGCCCAAATAGCAAGGCTTCGATCCAAAATCCTAAATTATTTTTCTCGATGTGTCGCACTCCTAATCAGATTTTTCAAATAGTACAGAACTCGTAGCTTATTCATTGTTCATTCCGAGTATGCAGTGATTTCCTTTGTAGATATTTCGTATACATAATGCTGATATAATTTCATTAATGAGTAAATCTGCAACATATTTTTATCATAATAAATGAAATCGGACTGGAAGTTTTACCATGTTTGAATAATAAATACAATGAATAAACATTATCTTTCTATGATTAACTGGTATCTTCTCTTGTGGTGGAAAGTTCATCGCTTTGTCATATAACCGATTATAATATATATTTTTTTTAATAAATCTTTTCAAAATGATTCTCGTTCACTTGTATATGCTTCAAAGATTGAACAATATCTAATCGCACCTATCAACATAGTTAACGCAATGTTTTTCTTCATGTGCATTGTAAACTAATATTCGTTGACCATTGTATATTTAAATCAACTATATTCTATCGATCGACTTGGTTGAATAGATTTCGGAAAAGTCAATTAATTGCAAGAAAAATATATTGTATTCCATAGATTTCATTCACACAACGAGATGTAGCAACTGGCAGCAGTAAGAGTTAGTGGTAAACTCATATCTTCGTCACAGGATTGATCATGACATGGTAAATTCCTGTTTCCGGAAAATTCAAATGAGTGTGGCTTTGGACTTGAATGTCAATCTGAGTGTACGTTTTCACAACATTGGCACCCACACTACCACATCCTGTGACATGCAATCAGACAATATTTTTCAATTAGAAATCGTCGAAATTCTGACAAAATCCTGACCTGAAAGCAACAAAAAATGACTCAGGATCCTTCTAAGATCTTGTTCTAAATCTTCCAAAGTGCTTTGGTATATCATGGCTACACTTTTCTCTCAAGATGTACTATTTGCTGAACTTGCTCCTGTTTTATAATGTATTGATAAATTTCTCAGGATCTTGAAAAAAATTTTGTTTTGAATTCTGTCAAGATCTTGAAATTCCCTAGCTACATAGGTTTTTTTAGGATTTTGTCATTTCTTCAGGAAAAAAACGGCGAATCTGTGGAAGATCCTTGTCGAATCTAGTTCTAAAACATTAAAGATTTTTGCTAGGGGGGGGGGGGGTCGAGGAGGCCTCTCTTAAGGAAACAACTGGATTTTATAAAGCCTAACTAAATCGTGGAAAATAAGTCTTCACCAAATGAGAAAATCAAACTTGAGAATTTCGATAAATCACTTATAGAATTGAATACTTCCAGGTCAAATATCTTCGGTTGAGTTTTATAAAATTCAGCTACTTTTTTGCCATAGGGCTTCCATGTCCGAGAAAGCGAAAGTCCAGAATTTTATCAGATCAACAATAGATTCTGATTTCTCGACCTCTACAATGTTTAGTCAAATTTTATTTTCATAAAATCATTATTTTTGAAAAACAGTCATCTTTTTATCAAAATCAAATCTAACATCACATAGGTTGAGAATGCATTGACATTTGTCGCGAGAAATCGATGACTTTGACGAGTGGTTGACCATTACACAATACTTCTTCGAATTTCATACAATGCCTCATCTACAGAGTGCTGTGCTAGCCAATGTCTACATAGAGCAAGGAGGAAAAGCTGATTCTGTGATTCTATTGATTCCGAATGATTCTGGCCACCGAAGTAGAGGAAGGAAATTACCATTACGTTACCAAGTGACAGGTACCAAACAAATTCTTGGACTTGATTCTTTCATCAGAAAATTTCTATTGATGGGAAATCACGAGTTTTTTTTTATAAAGTCTGATCAAAGGTGTTTAGAGTCGAGAAATTCGAATCTGTAGTCAATTTCTCGAAACTTATGTGCTTTGACTTCTCAGTCAAGTGTCTTAAAATAGTCATTGCCGTACCGAGAAGTCAAGTATATAATTTTAAGAAATCAATTATAGATTCGAATTCCTCAATCCCGAAAACCTTTGATTAAACTTTATAAAATATCATTTATTTTGAAAAATAGCCTTTTCTTGATAAACTCACAAATAGAACGATCTTCTGTATCACTTAAAGGAAAATAAAGAGTGAGTTGAGATTTCCTCATGAAATTGTCGAAGAACAAACAGCCTGATTCGAAGTGCTTTTACTGATTTGAATGACTGCATATGATTCTAATCCCATAGAATCAACTTTTATTGCCTTGACGTAGGGTGTGTATAATTTTAAGAAGAATCGATCAATTAATGTAAATAGTCCACCCATTTACTATCAAGAGTATTAGGAGTATGGCAGTTCTACGTTGATCGTAGACTTGAAATAAT
The DNA here is from genome assembly GCA_905250125.1 of Rotaria sordida. Lineage (NCBI taxonomy): Eukaryota > Metazoa > Rotifera > Eurotatoria > Philodinida > Philodinidae > Rotaria > Rotaria sordida. The sequence goes on from CAJNOL010003520.1 coordinate 3,929, forward strand.
TCAGAAATTCTTAAGGATAGATTTGATGTACTTTTCGAATACGATGAAATATAAAACTCTCACCTCTATCCCCTTGCGTCTCAGCTACTGATATTAGTATAATTCCTGTTACTATTTTGCTCGTGGTTAAGACAGAGCAGTAGTCTTACTACTGAAAAATTCATGTCTTATATAATCATATTTTTATTAACATAATAAACGACAAAATGACTACTACAATAAAAGATAAAATATTATTCACATATTTCGATTACATATAATGTAACTAAAAGAATGATCATAACAAAAAGCGACTTCTTTTAATTTTTTTTCTTTATTCATGACAATATCAATATAATCAGATTTTAATTGTGGATTTATATTTAGAAAACTGCTTTGAATACTTGTACGTTTTGAAATCGTTGGATTATTTAAAATTTCATTTATATTATTAGGTAAATTTATATTTGAATAGAGAATATTGATTTGTTCAAAATAATCTTCAGGTTTTTGCCAATAACATGTACCATGTTTTTCCCATTCAGCTTGCATTAAAATTTCTGATGGCATTATACAAAAATATTTTCGAATAATATCAATCGGTATTGGTTTTTCATTGCGACAATTTCTTGGATGTGAATGAAGTGAATGTAAACTATTATTTTTTTTCATTGTACTTGGCCATAAACCATGAACAATAAAACCAAACAGATGTTGACATTGAAATAAAGTTTTCGCATGTCGTTGTTCATTACAAAATGTTGGTGACCATGAAATACTTAAACGAAAATAATCTATTGAACTATTCGTATTACGATATTCATAAGATTTTGTTGTATAATCAAAATCATAATCAGTTGCATATTGTTGTGGTCGAGGACATGAATCATTATCAATTACTTTACGTCCACTGCGAGGAAATAAGTAGATAATTGCACCTATGATTATGAGTAATATAAGAGCAATAACAACAGCAATTATCAAATAACGTATACGATTATTCGTCATCTTCTTTATTAATGATGAAAATATCCAAGAATATTATTTATTATATATACTAAAAAAGAAGAACAAGGACAAATATTATTTATATCTTCGTCTATGGTATTATCTACTCTTCTCATTCCTTAACTCGTATATAGATCAAGCAATCAGAAGGACAGAAATACTTTTTATAGGAATTATTTTGACAAATGAATATCGAAGAGATTATATGATCAATATCTTCATATATTATTTTTATTCAATGATTTAAAGATAAGTTTTTGGCCAGTTTTCTAATTAGAATTCATGTAGAATCAAGTTCTCATCTAGTAGTAAAAGATTGCCTTTATACTTCTTTCAAGATAATTGAAATATATCTCCGTGTGTTTCTAAGATGAAGTTACTTGTCAGGACCGTATCCGTACATTTCTCATAGAAGTTTTTTCCCAACTTCTCTACAACTCGATAGTTTCTCAAATCAAAATATTGTAATAAGCGCGACTTAACATATTTATATTGAGATCGACGAAGTGCTGATGACAGATGAACGTGTGAATGAGAAACGTATAGAAATCAATTTTTGGTTCGTCGGTAACTATCATAGCTCGTATTGAAATTCTCAGACAATTTGAAAACTCCAATTTATTGAATCTTGTACACTTTTGTACTTGTAAACGAATAAAATCATAACTACAACACAAAAAATAAAAATATGAACTTGTGGGATTCTATCGTCATTATCTGGACATATAGTGGATACTATTAATAAAAAGAAAATATACAAAACAGAGGTAGACATAGGACAATGTTTTCTATCCTGTGCCCAATTCTGTTCGAGATTGATTAAAACATTCATGAGATCGATGAAAATCTCGATATTCCTACGTAGCTATTTGATCTCGGTTTGAACAAGAAGAATTACAGAAATATATTAATGTTTTATAGACGCAAAGATGTTTGTATTTGACTGAAAAATATTCAAATTCAATTATATCAAGAATATTAATAAATAAGCTGAAAGACAGAATGATTCAGTTTCATCATGATGATTATAGAGTTTTTAGTGCTATAAACTTATATTTTGAGTGTTGTGAAAATATCAAATCTATAGAAGCAATTGATTTAGATTATTTTTTGTTTTCCATCTTTCTTCTTCGTAGTATTAGTTTCAGTTCTCTACAAAATTTGTATTTAAATGCAATTTAAGCTATTCCATCCAACTAAGAGTGACTAAATGCAATTCAATTTATCATCATATTCTAGTAGCATTCAATGAAACATCTAAAAAATATACTTCAACCTACAATTATATACGCGTCTTACGATAATGAAACTGATTGAAAACTATGAAACAAGTTTCTCCTAGTTCTGATTACATTTCTATAATTTTTTCTGGAGAAGAATATTATATCATGAATATTATCGATCTATGATATTCACCTTATAGTACACAACCCAATGTTTAACATTTTAGTTTCCTTTAAGCAGATAATTATTTACTAAAATTAAATTATTTACTGATGGTATAATAACTGCAAATTCAATCTAATGACTATCAATGAGCATTATTTTCAAAATTTGAACTGTTTCTGACGCCTATAAGCCTTCTGATGAATATCAACTGAAAATTTTCTGTCGTAGTGATATTATTCAAAAATCATTAACATCATTGTATTAAGCAAGCAGTATATATTACTAATTTATAAGATTCATTCAATCTTTAGTTTTTATATTTACGAACACTGAAATTCTGGATAAATTCATGCAGAAAAAAGTTGTCGCCACCGTCATCACGATATTGTTAAAGCATTATTTGCACTGCTTCAGTCATTTAAAAAATATGCTATTATCATGTTACTACTGCCATTATCATCTTCTCTCGTTGACTTACGAGATTTCATTATCCGATCTGATCTCTATAAATTCTGATGTAGTGTTGTTGGATAGAGTTGTAAAAAAATATGTTTTTTAACTGAGCGATATAAACAAAAGATGATTAAAAAGTGACAATCACATTTTCGAAGGCATCTTAAGATGATATTTGCTTCAAAATTAAATTCACATTCTCTAATATTTATATTGATTTAAAGTAAAATATTCTTACCTGAGTGGAATAATGTATTACATGAAATAATTAATAATACTACATACATTATAGATCATTAGTTATTTATATTCAAATAATACCTATTTGTTGTATGTATAGAACATTTTCGTTTTTTTTTCCTAATGATTAAACAAAATAATTTAACTTAAGATTATATTTGTAAACCGCGTATTTTCTCTAAGAAATAAACTTATTTATAAATCAATTATTTTTGTTTCTATGTTATTATTGTCTAGTTGGAATCAAGCGACATCTAATAAACATGTTATTTTTTATTGAGAACCAGATTACATTAATACAAATCAAAAATTCAAATAGATGAAACAATTCTACGAATAGTATAAAACTTACAGATTTATTTTAAAAAAAAGAAAAGATTTGATCAAATCTTTTTTTTTTCCAATAACAACTATATCATCAAAAAGTTATACATCTGGATATTACCATGAACTTGAACACAATAGAAAAAAAGAAAGAAAGAAAGAAAATATTTACACCAAGCTGTAATAGAACGAGTCAAAGAATAGCGTATATAGGTCAACTAAAAGCGTAAAAAGAAAAGAAAAAGCTTTTTATCGATATTGCCCGCTATTGAAGAAAGAAAGAAGAAAAAGAGAAAATTTACAATAGAAACAGAACATATAAAGATATATATATATATAAAGAAAAAGAATGGAAAAGAGAAGTAGAAAAAAAACAAAAACATCGAAGACAACATGATCATTTAAGGTATATACAATTGAGTCAACAACAATAATGTTGGATAATGATGATGACCCACTATTAAATATATCAAATGAAAATTCATCAAATAATCGTCGATGTCCAACATGTCAAGGAACTGGTTCAGTAACTCAATCACCCGGTCTTGTTGCTTTAATTCCATTGGATGATGTTCGACTTAAACGACGATATACATTTTTATGGATTATACTTACAATTTTGTTTTGTACATTAGCTGCTTCAGCTACTGTAGCCGTCCTTCTTCCACGTTCTGTACATTTATCAATAAAAAATCCTATTGTGATTGATGCTACTAATGATACATATCGAAATACAACATGTTTTCATTTAAAATTTTATCATCGTACATCTATTAAATCCGATAATTGGGTACCTATACATTTAATTAATTTAACAACATCAGTTGAATATCAACTTCTACCAATTGGACCTGATGCTGAAAAAATTTATGAACATAAAATGTTTTTAAGACCATTAGGTAAAATTCAATCGAATATAACTATACAACTTGATTTTGATACAAATACAATGGCTTATCGTGCATGTCATGGTATATTTCGACAAATGCTTATGTTGAAATTACGAACAACATTAACTTATGCTGATTTTCTTCTCGGTCGAATTCAAACAACAAATAATATAGCTTATCAATATGTTTTGTGTAATAGAGGAGAATGGAATCCAATGAAAAGTGTTATAATGAACATGACTAGAAAAGATTTATAAAAGTAAAAAAAAAAAAAATTATTCATTTTAAGATAAAGAACAAAAATTATTATTATAAACTCAATAATGTAACAGAATCATTTTTGTTTTTTAAATATAATCTTATTAAACTGGATTGTTTATTTAATAAATACTTGCTAATAAGATTTTTTCTATTGAAAATAATGTATGATTTCTTTTTTGGTTTTGTTGATACTTTTAAACTTTTTAAGGAAAGATTGTAGAAAATGTGACAACCACTCATTTTACTTAGAATTTTATATTCTTGAAAATGGCATTGTTAAAAAATAGCAAAGAATAGTCATAGTACAAGATTGTTATTTCGTGAGTATGTGAATATGATAAAAGATGCACAATGAATAAACTAACATAATTGGTTTTTTAGTAGGTTGTGATATTCTCTTTTAGAAAGATAATAATATAATAAAAAATTTAATAGTTTTAATTTTAAAATAGTGTTACATATGAATCAAATATCAAACAGTTTCAGATGTATGTCGGAGATTGGGGTTTCTTATTGAATTTCTTCTTTTTTTTTTTCAAAAGATTTAAAAACAAATGAAGTTGATGAAAACTTCTCGATTGGATTTTTAATAATTAAAAATCAGAGTGTGCATAGTAGTTTATTTCTCGAGTAGTAGAAACAATATAGAATTAATGAAATTGAAATTATTGAACAGTTTTTTTTTGCTACTCATCTAGCAGACTTGAAGCTAACTTTATAGATACTGTTTCTTATTTCTTGTCTAACTTCTATCATTAGAGATTTGTCTTATTGACATATGACTATCATGAAACTGATAGTACCTATTGTGATGATGACATATTATTTTTATCAAAAAAAAAAAAGAAAACAAATAGTTTTAAAGTATTCGTTTAATATCGATTGGAACCAAATCAAAGATAAAGAATATTCTAGTCAATAATTGATCATTATTTCCGAATCCAACGAGATATTTGCTTTTAAATCCAAATATTGAAAATTTTAAAATAAAATTGAACATATCATAAGTTCTGCAAAAAAAAAGATATTTTGCCTATTAATGAAAACTTGTTATTAAGTTCGAACAGAAAAAGAAAACGATGAATGTAAGTTTAAATGGGACTTTTGTGACTCTTTCTCTCTCCCCAAGTCCAAGTAATTGGAGGTGGAACAAGGATTGTGATATTTTTCAATGGCAACGACAAAAGACGCGTCAGTAATAACAGTACTTAGATCATTCTGTAATTTACTAGAATTTTCCAAAACATTCTATGAATCTAAGATTCTAACTAGTCTAAATATTGCTTATTCTAGTATTAAATTCAACGAAACGGTCTTATTGTATAGGTGTCAATCAGTAAATTGATGGTATTATTGACTTAGCAGAGTCAGAATAGGATGGACATAGAAAAGTATGAACTAATTCAATTATAAGTTATGGCAAAACTCAACAGTATATGTCAAAATTTGTCGAGAGAAAGGATGGTGTGCTTGAAGATTAAATCAGTGTATATAATAGACTAATATAATGGTTGAACTGATGAATAATATGATATTTATCACTTCTTATAGCATGTATCGTATATATTATCATGAGGAAAAAAGAAGTTATGTATTGAAAATAAATCTGACCTTAAAAAGAAGTTTTTTTCAGTATAACAATGTTAAATGAATTTAATAAATTGATAGTAATTCTTAATACAAACATTTTCAAAATGATAAAATTTCAGAGTGTGCCTATGAACAATAAAAATTGTTATGAGTTCGATTGATTCGTTTATTTTGGCATATTTTGTTTTTGAATAAATTGTTTTAACTCTTCTGACAATATATCATAAATTTCCAACAGTCCGAATTTATGAGTTCCATATTTTTACTTTTACAAGGCTGTACTCACAAGTTTTTTTAACACATACTAGATTCCTTGGTTATGAGATGAGTTCGTTGATATTTTTAGAATAATTTTTATCAATGATCGTCTTCGAAAATAATTGATGAAAAGATTTGTTTTATTATTGAGCATTTTGAAAAGTTTTCGATTTGATTTATCAAGTTTTTTTTTTTGTTTGTCAGAGACATAAAATGACTATTACTGAAGAAGAATTGAATTAGACCATGAAAAATCTTACGAAAGAACATACCCAATTATCGAACGGCATTCGAGCCTATGTTTTGGCTATGAGTAGAACTCACGAAGACTAAAATGTGATTTTTTTTTCTTTTTATTCCATGAAGTTGAGATTTTTCATTTGATACACGAGAAAAAAGCTATATTTTCATGCAAGAAGGTTCGATCAATGTTAAGATTACGTTCATTCAAGTCTCTCATGTAACATATTAGTGAAAATAAATTCGTTCTTTTTTTTTTAATACAAAGTGACAGCAAGAAAAACATAAACTAATGCATCAACTTCTTCGATGTACCATCGAATATATCTCCATGATCAAATGTAATATCGGTCTTCATTGTATTTGATGAGCATGATATAAAATTTTGAATTCTTATGTAAAAGATATTCGATAAGTTCTGTTGTTTTAGAATGTTGAACGGATCGAAAATCAATCTCCTTAGAAATCTAAAGTGACTATGGTTATTTTTGAAATAGAATATGAAAAGATGGTTAAGTTAGTTAGTATGAGTTTGACTACGGTTGACGCTCACGTGATTCTTAAACAAAGAGAAAAAAACTTTTTTTTTTACTTATTTTTTCTTTCTACAGCAATACTTAAATGAATATTATCTAGAATATATATGATTCTATCTATGTTAAAATTTTCAGATCTCAATTTCTCGAAATAAAGAAAGAAAATTCGAAGAGAAACTAAAATATTTCATATTCTTAGCAACCAGATCTCCGTCTAGGCATGCCATGAGCCTGAATTCTTTTCGAATTTTCTTAGTTTCACTCAGTCTTATTCATAGCCAAAATATGGGCTCGAACGACGACTGACAGTTGGATATGTTCTCTCGTTAGTAAAATAATATTTAAAAACGAAATGATGCTTTCAAAACAAAAAAAATGAAGTAAACATCATGTTTTTTTCTTTTGTATTTAAAAATATAATTAATTGATTTTCGAACCAATTTTGAGAATCTAGAAATGTTTATTATCATCTTATTATAGTCGTAAATATTTTTGTCAATAAGTTCAAGTCTGTAAAAAGTTCGATTACCGTAAATAAATCTATGATTAAATATTTAGTCATAGTTTGTATTTAACACGTTGCGTCAACTTGGCGGATATGGACATGACAAAAAAAAAACGTAGAAAATAAAAGAAAAAGAATTGTGCAGCCAAGTGAAACGATAGTAGTAACATTCATATTTATTTGCAGTACAATATAATATAATAATAGTGATATGCCCACAAGATACTATGGTCGTCGTCGTTTTTTAAAAATATTACTGATTTCAGTTATTTTATCGCTGATTTTCGTTGTAATTTTTCTTCGTCGTCAAGATATCTTCTTATTCAGTCAATTTTTATATGGACTTCACTTTAGTTATTTAAATAATTCAAAGGAAGTGTCTAATCATATTATACTACAACCAGCTCCAACAACAGTGCTACAAATTTCTTTATCTTCACTCAAACCATTACAGAAAACACAAAAAGGTGTTTTATCTTCAATTGAATTTATTAATCCAGTTTTCTTAAATTTAGAATCTGAATCATCGAATATCATACCGATTATAGTGTTATCTAATGCATCTAACATTGAAGCACGTGATGCAATACGACGAACTTGGGGATATGACCAATTATATCAAAACAATAAAATACAAATTAGAGTATTTTTTCTTGTTGGTATCGAGGATTTTATGATGAAACGTATACATGCAGAGCAATTACTTTTTGATGATGTTATTCAAGTTCATATACCTGATATGTATTCATTTATTGCTTACAGGGAACTTTCTGCAATGCTATGGGTAAGGTCATATTTACCACGTGCATCATTCTATATTAAAACTGAAGATAATGTTATTATTAATATGAAATTTATTATCAATAAATTCTTGCCAACTATCGAACGTACTACGAATAAAAATATAGTCATTGGTTGGTTTGGTTCAGAACATTCTATTCCAAGGGGTCGCTATCAAAAATTTATCAATATTGTTTTGCCACCATCAGATTTTAATTTACAGTATGCTATGAGTTTATTATATATTGTAACATCAAGAGCTTCTGATCGTATGCTTGATGCAATAAGTCATGTTAATCGTATCGAACATCCAGGTGATCCATTTGTAACAGGTATTCTTCGAGATGTTGCTCATGTTCAAATAAAAAATTTAGCAACATCTCCCGAAAATTATAGCTATAAATTATCTAATGAAACGTGTGGAAAAGCACTTGAAACAAATTCAAAATTATTATTTTGTACTTCACCACTACTTATTAAATCAGTAGACGAATATTTTAAAGCATGGCATATACTTCTTAGTCAAAATTAAACAAGTGTTATTTGTGACATACGAAAAAGTAACGACATTTGTTAGATAAAAACTCTACAGAATAGAATTTTTCAAATCTATACTTTAACAAATGTTAAGCCTAATAGGCATAAATATTTTTGTTTGATTAAATCGTTCGAATAATCATTAATTAATAAACATAATATTTTGGTTGGCAACCGTTACCTCCTCATATCATTAATAAAAAGGATTAGATAACGAATAGATAGATAGATGGATTTATTATTCTTATCTTTCGAGGTAGCGTGAAAGTGAAAAAGTAGAATAAACATCAGAAAAAAAATCAATAGTAAATAACTAGATAAAAGTTCTTTTAGTGGATTTCTAGTTCGTTCGCCGTTAAACACTAACGCTTGAGTCTATTATCCGAATGTGCGACCTCTAAATCACAATGGAGAGGTGTCATTTGCACACATAATTTTTCACCAGATGTTGTTAACAAGACATTCTTTTACATTATTTAGAGATTTTATTTTGTATACAACAATCTGTTTCATTTGATGTTAGATAGAAATTGATATAATGTTAATGTTTAACAGTTTGTTTTATATTTCTTGATAGTATCTATTTAATTGCTCTAAAAAGACATAAAACAATGTTTTGATACTATCTTTCTGTATCAAACTTGAGCTAATGTCGATTGTTTATTTGGTGTCATTTTGTTTCATTAACACGAGTCCCTTGATGTCTAACAAATATAGAAATCATTAGAAATGCAGTGATGACCATCAATCGTTGGTTAACTGTCAAATTCCTAGAACTGATCTTATTTTACCGTTTCATGCATTTATCATATTTCTTTCACCGGTGCATACTGGGCAAATTCTATCGAGTATGTGAACAAATTTTTTTCATAGAAATATTAGCTTCTTGTACTCAAAAATAAGATTGATGAAAAAAGAAAGAGACCATTTATGATGGAAAATCCCTGAGGGAAACCCTTACACTAAACTCTTGTGAAATAACTTTTTATCTTAAAAATTGACAAATGACAATTCGCGAAAAGCTTTTAGAAAATTTGTCTCTCATTCTAGAAGTATTTGCGCATTATCTGTATATTAACTGAGCGTATGTTCCAGATGGAGAAGAACATCCACTGAAAGTCTTGTCAATATCGAATTAGTAACTTCACTGAAGATGTCTGTTCAGACCGAAAACTTTTCTTATAAATCGATATAGCAGAAGTCTTTGTTTCAGACTATATATGATTTATTGTTCAATTCTATTTATTTTTCATGAAAAATATGATGTCTTTTTCTAAAGATGCTACATGTACGGCTAAGTTTTTCCAATAAATTTAGTAGTTAGGACAAAATTGTCTTATCAAAGTCTATAAGTTACTATTTAAATCTCGAAAAAGTTCACGTTCATTTTTTTTTCATCTAATGTTGACATTGTCGCTCAATGTGTATGAATCTCGAAATAGATTTCATTGAATTAAAAACAATTTCTTCTAAAAGAAAAATCTATATACAAGAAAACATTCTATAAGTATTTTTATTTGAGAAAATATTTATTATAAATCTGCTATGTAACATATCTTCTGAAGATGACATAATAAATCATATAAAATCAATGGTTAGACTAAAGTTGATAGTCAAACAATTCAAACTTCGATTTTTTGAAAAACGAGTCTAATTTTTACACAGATAAAACATCCTAAAAATTTTAGTTCAATAAAAATTTATGCCATTAGATTTAGAGAGAGAGAAAGAGAACAAAATTCTAGATACCATCAACTTTTGAAATAAACATTTTGTTGAGAAACTTTTATACTATTTATTTTATACTAATTAATTTCAAAACTTAATCATCCATCATATTTTCATCAGTTTCACAAATAAAATATTTTTTGAACATAATTGTAAGTCTCTTGATGATCGAAAAACTGCGTACTAGCTGTTATGTAAAGAATCATTAACTATCGATGTTATATAAGATCATATTCAAAAAAAAAAAAAGTGAAACAAATTTTATATTTCTCTTTATGTTCTATTGCATACATAGAGAAGAACACAAAGTTTTTTCTTCCAAAAAAAAAAAGAACATTTAAATCAAGAAAAAGATATTCAATTATGAATATGACTTAATACTAAATCTCATATGCTTCATTAAATATTTTTATATACATTTATAATAAAACGATAAAAAAAAAAAGAACTGAGGAAACACATTCACGCATACAACAATAAGAAAAATGACAATTATTAAACTTCGATAATTTCCTGTTCAGCAAGTCGAGCAATCATCATTGTTGATGATTCATTTCCTGTAATGTTCGCCGTAGGCATATGTGCAAATGTTTTCAAGGTTTGTGATACTGTATTTGGAGATGATAATGATAAATCGTGATGAGTTGGTATAGATGATGAAAAATACGTAATAGTTATTAATTGATTATCAGTTGAAGAACTAACATTAGATGGATTTGTGGGTGAAAGAAAACGTTGTTGATCTATATTTGATGATGTTGTTTCATAACCACTATCACGTACATGAGGATATGATAATGATGAAGAAATACTTGAATGACGATTATCATTCATAAGATCATATCTATTATGATTGGATTTTAATGTAAATGTTTTAAATTCATTTGATTGTTTTACTATTGATAATGAAGATTTTGAATTTAATTGACATAAAAGTTGCTAAAAATAAATATACATTTTTTTTTTACATTAATGTATCCATAAATTACTATTTTCTGTCTATTGATTAGAATAGATTAAATGAAATTAGATACTATTCAAGATGTCTAACATTTTACATCATCATCATCATCATCATACATGTCAATATCCTATGGCATCTGAACGTTTTAATTGATTCATAAAATATGCATTACTTATTGTTATATACATCTCAAAGTATCCTTTAAAAAAAACAACAACAAATCGTTTGGTTTCTATTAAATGTTAATGTTCATTCAATCTATATATTTGTCACAATTACATGTAGATTTGATTATTCTATTGGGAAAAAAAATGAGAGACACTAGTCGGTCGTTTGGTGACATTAAATGGATAATCGAATTTATCTTCTTTCTTCTCTATTTGTCATTTACACTTGGTAGACTAAGAGACAGCATTTTTTTTCCTCATTATTCTCGCTTCGTTATCATTTGACATCTCTTTATTCTCATCAACAAAGACACTAGTTATTAAATGGATTTTTAATTAAAAAAATGTCATCGTTGTCATTCTAGTAACGATGACATTGGCGTGAATTAATGCATCATTGAACAATGAATAGAAAGCAAAGGTAACATATGGAAATAGTATTAATGTATATTCGTAGAATTTTTTCTTTTTTTTTTTTCTTCTATGTATCATCTGGTCTTTTATATTCATTTCTTTGTGTTTTTTTTTTCGTCTTACCTGCTGTTGTTCATCATTATCAATAGAATGATTGACATTTTCATTTTGAGTTGTTTTACTATTTCCAGCAATATTCAATGATGATGTTAGTGATGTTTCACCTGGTCCATTATCAAGTAAAGGTAATCGAGTTTCTGTTGGACCTTGAAGACGATAAAGTGTATGTGAATCATTTTTATGTTTACGTAATCTTCGTTGATGACATGAATTTGATGAAAGATAAATAATTTTAATTGAAATTAAACTAATAATAATTGCAATTGATAATAAAATAATAACAAATATAACATTAAATAATGTTAAATTAAAATATGAATATGAACGTCGAGATATTAAATAAAGTGCTTCTAAATATTCACGTGCACTATCAATAGCTAGTGTTTGATTTGTTTCATTTGTACCAATTGTTAAAACTAATTGAGCATAACGAATACATGATTGATCAATAGTTTCATTTATAAGATCACGAAGACGAAATTGTAATATATAATATTCACGTTCAGGTAATATATGTGCATATAATAAATATTGATTATGTTGAATTAAATCAATTTTAAATATATTATTAAAATTAAGTAATTCAATTGAACATGTATCATTATCACCATCGAATAATTCTAAATAATAATGATTAAATTTTTCATTTGAATTATTAAACCAAAGATCAATATTAAAAAATAGAGCTGTTGAATTATTAATTAATTCTGGACAAAAATCATTACGATTTAAAATATGAATAGTTACAGGTACACTTGTATTAAGACCATCATTATCAATAGCTAAAATTAAAAATTGATAAATTGAACGACGTTCATAATCAATATCTAAATAAGAAAAAAACAACAATCTTTCTACAAAACAAAAAAAAAAGGGTTATTAAATAGATATTTATTTACCAACAGATGCATCCTTTAGATATAATGTACCATTTGTTGTCAATTCAAATGGCCAATCATTTGTCATTGTCATATCATTATATACTAATTTGTAAGTTAATTCACTATAGTATTCATCAGCATCCGTTGCATGAACATAACCAATTGGTGATAGGTTAGACCATGTTTCAGGTATTTCAAATACATATTCTGATAAATCAAATATCGGATAATTATCATTTACGTCAATTAAGTTGATTATACAACGAACTGTTGATGATAAAGGTTGAGGTTGGCCATGATCAGATGCAATAATATCAAATTCATAACTAGATTGTTCTTCTCGATCAAGTTTACCAATTAAACGTAATTCACCTGTAATTGAATTTAATGAAAATATTGTTTGATTATTTAATTGATATTCAATTTGACTATTTAATGTATTTTCTTCATCGATATCTATTGCATGAAAATGAAGAAGAATTGTATTTAAAGGAATTGTTTCTGTTATATTAATTAAATAAAAATCTTTATCAAATATTGGTGCATTATCATTTTCATCCAAAATTATTAAAGTAAAATTTAATATAGTTAAAAGTGATTGAATACCATGATCATATGCTTTAAGATAAATTTCATATTGTGATTGGTCTTCACGATCAAATATACGTGCAGTAAACATGAGAAAAGCTTCATTATTAAATAATTCTTTAATAGAAATTGATCCATTACTCTCAAGTGACCAACTTACTAGACCATTGTTACCACTATCAAGATCGCTTATTGAGATATGACCCTATTGAAAAGAAAAAAAAAACAATCACAATTAATTCTTGTTTTTTTTTTAACATAAATTGAAAAAATTTAAGGTCAGAGATAAATCATGCGAACACGCACATACAAATGTTTCTTTTGAGAATTACCAAAGAAAGAAAAGATTAACTTTCAATCAAGGTTAAAAAATGACAAGAAAAAAAAAAAAAAGAAAAACTCTTTCTAGTCACGCATATCAACATTAAAAAAAATCACTTACTAAAAATGTTCCATTTGAAAGATTTTCACGAATTGTAATTATACTACTATTAGATATATGTTCAATACCTGAAATTTTATCATCATTAAATGTTGGTGTAATCAATGGATAATTATCATTTTCATCTTTTATATCAATATAAATCATAGCAAATGCTGGTATTGAAACTTGTTGTGGTCCATTATCTTGTGCTTTTATTTTTATTCGATATGATTTTTCTTTTTCATAATCAAGAGATTTACCAAGACGTATTTCTCCTGTTTCTTTTGATAATATAAATGTTCCATTTGATGGTGGATCGAATGAAACAATTGTATAATAAACAAGACCATTAAGACCCGTATCACCATCAAATGCATGTACACGTGTAACAAATGAACCAATTGATGTTGATTCACTTAAAAATACATTAATCTCCGAACGATCAAATATTGGTGACATATCATTGACATCAAGAATATTGATATAAATATTTAAATGACCTATAAGTGCTTGTGGTTGTCCACCATCATATGCTTGTATAATATATTCTAAAGAATGATATAATTCTCGATCAAGTATTTTAATAAGACGTAAAGCAAGTAAATCATTTTTTTTTGTATATTCAATTTGAAATGCATTAAGAAGTTTATTTGTTGAATTATCTTCTAAAAGTTTATAACCTTGAATTGAATTATTTCCATAATCAAGATCAATAGCAATATCAATTGGTATTAAATAATCAATAGGTACATTTTCTAAAATATCAATTGTTATTGATGATTTTGAAAATTGTGGTGAATGATCATTACGATCATCAATAATAATAGATAAATCATTAAAAAATATTTTTCCCACATTAACACATAAAACTTCAAGTATTATTTCACATTTTGAACATGAACATGTACGACGAAGACAAAAATCATCACGATCAATTAATTTTTTTGTTGTTATACGTCCCGTATATGGATCAATAAGAAAAAAATCATTTGAATTTTTTTGACTATCAACAAAACGATATATACCAGTATTATTTATTGTTTTACAACCATCTGTTGAGAATGTATATATTGATGTACCAATAGGTAAATCTTCCATAATATGTATAGATTCTTTTGGTATTGTAAATACAAAATAAAAAATATTAAGAAAAAATAGAACTCGAAACATTGTTCTATTTTTATTATAATTACTTAGTTAATTTAAAATAAACAAATATAATTATTATACTGTACGACTGTTTGCATGTGAATAGAAACAATCTGTAATAGCAAAAAGAAAGAGAAGGATTTCCTCATTAATATACGACATATTGAACATACATACATATAGACAGAATAGAGAGTAATAAGAATAAGAGAAGAGAATTAACACTTAGTCTCATAGTAGTACTATCGTGATGAAGGAGGAGAAGAAAAAAGGGGGAAAAAAATCATTCTCGTTGAGGTTTTTTTTTCCTTTTTTTTTTCTGACAAAAAAAAGAGAGGAAGAGAGTAAGGACGTGTGGAATATGAATGACTGACCAGTATCTTGAAAAAAAAAAGTGAGCTTTGTCACCCATCAGGTCTAATGGATGGCTGATTACCTCTCGTTTCATTTTTTGTCAGTTACTCTCATTAAGCTCAACTTACCTTCTTCCTTTTTTTTTTTTTGTGCTCTGACTCATCTTCTTTCTATTGAAACTATGACCAAATCCAAACAAAAAGGAAAAATGACAGCGCATTCCCATGAGCCATCATTGAGTACTGAGCAGCGAAGGACATGGTCAATGTTATTAGACAGCATGAGTGCATATACGTATATATATATATATATATATATATGCATATGAATGTCGAGCAAGACGATGATGATTGACATAATATTATCAATGCAATGAATATAAGCAAAGTCACACCTTTATAAACTTCAGAAGTACATGATCCTTTAAGTGTTTCATGTAGACATTTGTCTGTACATTGTTTATTTTCTCATTCTTGTTTTTTCTCTCTCTATCTCTCTCTTTCTATTATATGACTAACTTATGATGGTCATCAATTGAATAGTTTGAAGAGAGAACATACAACAGATGGATTTTATGCTTGAGATGAGCGATTATCATCATACATAACATAGCCCAACACATCAAATCGAAGCAATTGGCACTTGAAAAAAAAAAAAAAAGACATATACCAAAAAGTATCAGTCTCCCTATGATGGTTCCTCTCGAGGTGATTACGTAAAAAAAGAAAAGAAAATGAAGAAAAAAAAAATCTTCAACAATGATAATTGCTAGTCTGACTATGTATGACGCAAGAATATAAAATAAAACATCAATGTAATTTTCATATACTTATGCATGTGCGCATATTCGTTGTTGTCTTTTTTAATGCAGGTGAATGCCTTGATTTTTATCTGATGGAATGCATATGTCTTCATTTGTTAATTCAAGACAATGACATGAATACGTTCACATAATGACGCAACATACATATATATATATATATATTTGTGTAGAGAAGAGAATCATAATCATGCCTTTTGTCTATCAGTAGAGAATTGAATAATGCTTGTAAAAATACACACAGCATTAGAAGCAATTGTACCATCATAATTGTTATTGGAACTGTTTGTTCAATTGTGTCTACCATTTTCTCTTTCCTATATACATTATGATAGTTCATTCATTTTTCTTTAACATATCGAGTCATGTCGGATACATGACGTTAATGATGTGTTTTCACAGATTTGCTGCTAGCCTTCACCAATATTACCATCGTTTATCTTTCATATTGATATATAGCTTGACTATTTCTCTAATTACGACATAACGCGCTTACGGGCGGTGTAACAGATGTTTTGAACACATACCATCAATGAAGGACAAGATAGGAAAATGGTTTTTTTTTTTACTTTATGTATATACGAGTGTTTGTCGAGAGATTGAAAACTATGGATCACTTGTTTTGTGTACAATCAAGATTGTGACAATTTTTTTCAAGAGGAGCTTTTTATATACTCTCACTTGTAATATATATATGTGTATTTTTTTTGCATTACATCAATATACTTCACACTTGCATGCTGATACATTTTATATATACAAGTCTATGTTCTTGTCATTTTGACAGTTCAAGACTGAATAAATAAGTGAAAGTGAACGTCTATATTATCGAATCTTATGTAATCATTGTTTCTGTCTAATATTTTTTTTTATATGACAAGGTGAACAAACACTTTGTTATATATTTGAGACAATATCTTATGTTATTTACATGAACACTAGAACGTCTCATGAGAATAAGTGAGAAAAAGCTTTTTGTTTTATTTGACATTGAACTTTTTTTTTCTTCTTCTCATCTATCCATGAGAAGATTAGTCTCAATAAGTAATTGCTTCTCTCTACGATCAATACCATACATAAAAATTGCAAACGCATGCGCATTTCCTGTCACTATTTTTGTACATTATATAGAAATACCGGGCAGTTACCGGCGGTAATCAAGGGAAATAGAAATGCTTTTTGTATGAAATATTACGAGAAAGAAGAAAAAAAAACTTAGCTATTTAAAATACATATACAAATTAAAGCATAACAGGAAATGATAGTCAATCAAAAAGAAAATATAAATTATATTTATTAGTATTTGTTGATTTATCGAATCTAGTATATTTTTCTTTTGTGATTATCGCTTGAATTACTTATAAAAAGTACTCGTGCATTATGGTGTCAATCTATTTAATAATAGTAGTTCACTTTCTACATTTAAATAATGAATGATAATTCAAGTAAAAGTAGAACTATTATATAATAACTATAATTGAAGTCAGTCAAATGTACTATGTTAAGAAGAAAAAAAAAAAAATTATTTTACTTTTTATGATTCATAAT
>CAJNOL010003521.1:7167-22060 GCA_905250125.1 Rotaria sordida
ATAGATATAGTCTATGGACTGTGAAGTCTACTCTGAAATTCTTGAACTCTTCTACCATCACTTTAGAGGCTTATTCGCTAATTAGATTTAATTAAATGTAAGTTGAAAAAGTCAATATTTTTACACATATTCATGTTAAAAGAATTTGTTCGAAAAAAATAACCCTTATGAAGAATCAAAGATGACCATGTGGCGTTTTCGTTAATTTTGCCTATATATATGGTCGACATCAAGTATTGTCATTATTGTATGTGCTTCTGATTCATTATTTGAGATAGCTTTTCCAATTAGTGCAACATGACTAGGGTGTGAGCGAGCGAATGTGTATTATCTTCATTTACACTCGCTGACATGTCTTGATAGAAAACATTATCGTACTGTCGCATCATTATATCCAATTTTTCTATGTTGAAAACTTCGATTCCTCAACAATTATGTAATTTCAATTTTCTTTTACAAAGAAAAAAACCCGATGCCTATTTGACCATCATACTGCAGTGATTTCAAATTTTTCAACAGAAATTTTATGATTGAAAAGCATTCCATCACATTTGAAAAAACATTTCGTATTATAAATGTTTTTCTGGTATGTTTTTTTATTATTTGTGTGTGTCAGAAAACTTCATTCAAGGAGTTAAAAAAGACACTCACACACAGATACGAAAAGAAAGAAGAGAAAATACCAACAATTGTTTTGAGAAAAGAAGAGCGATAACGAAAACGCGAGATCGAGCGAGCAAGTGAAAAAGAACAAAAAAGAAACTTCACATTGCACAATGTTCTTAATAACGTGCAGATTCTGTTTTTTTTCAAATAAAAAAAATGAAAAAGATAGAATACTAAGAAAAGAAAAGAAAAAAAAACAATTCAACTTTTTTTAGGTCATCGTACTAGTTGACAGATCACAAAAAAAATCGATGACTATTGCTTCTTAGATGAGAGAAAAAAAGGCATTTGAGCCGAAATTCGATTACTCGAATTTTCTTTCACGAATATTGTCTTAACAGTCACTGTTACCATAGATAGACATGAGAAAAATTAAAGCACGACTAACTGTACATATTAAAAGTACGAAAATGAAAGAAATTAGAGCTCAAAAAGAAAAAAAGATAAACGGTACCAAAAAGAATCAACTTGCGCATCTTTAACAGTTTTCTTTTTTTTCTTCAAATAAGACCAATTGAGCATTACGTGCATTGAAAACAAAAAAAAGAGTAAGTCTATAAAAAAAAACGAAATGGGATATATCTCGAAAAAGTAAGCACAGATGAGAACAGCCAGAGACAGATAATTACAGAAATTCATACTGTCTCAAGTTCATAAGTAGAATGATATCGCGACAGTCATTAAATACTCGACGAATGTTTTCTGTATCAACAGCACATGTAAAATGTGGATAACACGAATGACGAGTGTTACCAGCAGCTGTGCTAATTCGCTAAATAAAAAAGAAATAACGTATAAAGCAATTTTCATTTAATTTTACTTACTAAAAATTCGTCACGTATGAAATATTTAGCTCGAGTTACTTCTGTATGTTCATTTGGTTCGGATTTTTCTAAAATAAAAATTATCAATGAATATTTATAGCATTAAAAACAAAAAAACAAAAGAAAGTTATCAATTTTGATTAATTCAAAGTATACAAAGAATAACAAACAAAAATGTGTTTTGAGTTTCGCTTACTATATTTAAAAAAGAAGGATCTGTGAAAAATAAATCGATAGAAAAATTTCCCTTTAATGATCTAGATTAGTTCTTTTTACCTAATTCAACATGTGAAATAACATAATGTTCAAATTCAGGAAAATATTCTTCAAGTCGACGACCAGCTTTGATTTTTTCTGCTAGAAGATCTTGTTTATTAAGAAATAATATAACCGAAATTGTTTTTAACCATCTAAGAAAGTCAACAGAGAAAAAAAAAACAACAATAAATTTATTTTTTCTTCAATAAATTTTCTACCGATTATTCCAAATATTTTTAAATAATTCAAGTGATTCTCTCAGTTGATTTTGTTTTTCATCTTCAATAAGTACCAAATTAAAACCACTACATGCTGTAACAAATATTATTGCTGTAACATCATCTAAGCATTGAATCCATTTTCGACGTTCTGCACGTTGTCCACCAACGTCAAACATACTATTTAGATAGACTATATTAAGTATTCAAATATTGATAAATACATACTGAAAGCACACATGTTCAACAGTAAAAATTGTTTCATAAATACCTGATGTAACAACACGACAACGAAGAATATCCTTTAAAAAGAATATCATATATAATTAATAGTTTACGATTTTTCATATTCATATATATGTTTTTTGACAAAATAGTTTTCAAGCTAACGAGAAAACCACTCGACTTTCATGAATCTTTGAAGTCGAGTTAGGATAGTTTTACTGAATTTTCGATCCATCTTTAGTCGATAAATTCCCAAAACAGTATTTCAATGTGAAGTTTTGTCCATAGATAGTTCAAATTATCCTTAGAATATCTTGAAAGTTTTAACCGAAAAAGAATGTTCCTTCGTCAAAATATTGAATTTTCAAAAAATAATCTTTTGCCATAAATATGATACAAAAATTAAGTTTACATAAAAATTCAATATTTCGACCAAGGAAGTTTCCAGTAAACACTTGATAATGAATCCAAAATTCAGTAAAGCAATCATAACTCCACTCCAAAGGTCAATAGAGACGAACTGTTTTAGACTATTGTTAGTCTCATTAAGGCATATATAGAGCCGGTCTAGGTTTTTTATGACCGGTATCAATATCGATCTGAGTAGGCCAGACTGAATCGAACTGGACCACTCGGTCTGAAATCCATGTCGACATGCGACTGATAAAGTGTCGTACTATTCCATCTGTGTATAGTGACATTTGATATATTCAACTTTCAATAAAGTTTCATTATACATTCCCTGTGAGATATTAAGAGAAAAAAAATTAATAAGATGTATCTGTAGACTGGCCAATCTGAAATCCGAACCAGTACCGGTGCCATCTTTGCACCAAGATATTCTTATCAGTTGAATCTATGCTTAAGTGGTAGGTATCAGCTCAGGTGATTCACTCATGAGTAAAAGCTTCAATTAAAGTTTTTCGTAAAAAATAAAGAATCATTTTATGATTATATTTGCAATGACGTCAACAATGATTAGTATGCTTTTGATGACGCTAATGTTTTGCGTATCTCATAATATCGTTATTACATAAAGGAAAGAATGAATAACAATTTCGTATTGTCTTTTTTTAATCTTAATTGTCATTATTCACTTGTGTCTCGACTACGTTTCAATCTATTTGCAAATTAATTGCATCGATTGTTGTACTTTTTTTCTATTATGATAAACTATTCTGTTTACTCTGCATATGGCACATATCATGACATGTGTTCTTTCTTTCTATTTTGATTCAAAAAATTCGAATTGAAAGCAAACTTAAGACAGAATTCATCAGTTATTTTCAAGAGAAAAAACAAATACTCAGAATAAACGAGCATCTGACGGCATCCGATAGTTGATATTTACCATATTTTTCATAGTCATGAAAATAATACAGATAATTTTTTGGTAATATTGTAGATTCTGAACAAATAGATTTGATCGCGATTTCAATCAAAAACTGTAACTGTTTGTTGTCAAGTTCCGGAGAGATCAAAATTAGAGCAACTAAAGAATTTCGTACGAACTACAATTATAACTTCGAAAGCATTTTCCATATAATACAATCTTCACAGAAGCGGTAATTTTTTTTCGGAACTGCTCTGATTTGTTCTTGTTTAGCCAAATAAAATCAACTTCCTGGATTTATGATGGTCTTTCAAAAAAAAAAGAGTCGAAAATAAAAAATATCGAATTATTCATCAATGCTAAAATACATCAGAATGATTACAAAAATATCAGAAAGCACTGCAATATATATATCTAGAATGGCATTTGTATGCTATAGATAATATGTATCAATCCTACAAGACAGCACTGAACAAGTACGGGTTGTCTCGAACATGAGTACCCATCATTCGTACCATGGAGTACACGTACTTGTTCAGCTCTGCTACGAGAGTCTGAATCGACAATCTCTCATGCTCTATGTTT
This sequence comes from Rotaria sordida, assembly GCA_905250125.1. Taxonomy (NCBI): domain Eukaryota; kingdom Metazoa; phylum Rotifera; class Eurotatoria; order Philodinida; family Philodinidae; genus Rotaria; species Rotaria sordida. The sequence goes on from CAJNOL010003521.1 coordinate 11,277, forward strand.
CTATCCTATTAAAAGTGAAACCTAAGAGGTAGCAGATTTACCATCTGATTCGATGGTGTCCTTTGTATACAAAAACTTTAATTTTATTACAAGATCTATGTATGAGATACTTGGACGAAATCTTTTAAAAAATGTTTTGACAGAAATAATCAAATGTTGTTGCATTTTATTTCATCAAGAATTTCGTGGTCACATAAATTTCGAAATTTTTTTCAGTTCTACATCAAACTATTTGATGAATCATTTGATCGTATTGAATGATCGATTCTATAAAATAAAATATCTCAATAATTCATACATACTTGATCACTGGGCATGTATTTTGGCCTTTTGATTTCATTAACACGATCGAGAAAACTATAATATTTAGAAAGAAAAAAAAAACGGCAAAATAAAATTTATTTCAAAACCATAAACTACGGACTATTTAGCGGAATCGATCAGTTGATACTCATTTGATCTTTGAAAACATTCTTGTACACCACCATCACGGCATAGTGTTTCCACATAATCAAAAAACTCTGGTGGATAATCGAAATCTAATTGATGTGCTGTTGTTAATATATATGTAGCACGCTCTTGATTTTCTGAGTGTTCTAAACTCACAGGTGGATTAATCGTATCAAGGGCACGTAAAATACTCTATATAATACAAAAGTTATATTAGAAAACAACTCATAAAATAAAACATACCGTTAATGAATCACGTATGTTATGTTTAATATCAAGAATTTTATTGAGTTTTTCTCTACAAATAAAATTTAATTAAATTAAAAATAAATTAAATTAAAATTATACTGTTGAGTGAATGGATTATGTAAAATTTTCATTTGTTTAACAACTGTTGATTTTCCTGATTCACCTGAGCCTATTGAAAAAGAAACCAAAAAAAGTTAAATGAGAAATAAAACAATACAGAAACCAAAACAAACCCAAGAGAAGTAATCGATGGGTAGCTTTATCAACTTTTTCGTCTTGTTTTAATTTTGCATTAATTTGCTTACGTTGTTTTTCTTCATCACTTTTCGGAGAAATACAACTCCAAAAATGAGGCCTTTTTTTCTTTTTAACTATACCATTGGTTGTTCTATTATCGTTTTCGAATGAATAATTCGTCATTTTTTTTTAATTATGCTAGTGAATGTAACACTCGGAAGTGCTTACATGATAGTAGAAAAAGAAATTGTGACGTTTAAGCCAGAAGCAACATCATTAATGCAAAGCGTTTCACAATTTGCCACCACTATAATTATGACGAATATTAGATCACGCTTGTAGGGATGTTAAGGAGGTAAATAAAAAGGATCAAAGAAGGAGTAGAAAAAAAAACAGAATAATAAGAAGGAAAAAAAAAAGAAAAAGAGTAAAAGAAAGGTGAGATAGAGAAAAAGAAAGAACGAAAAAAAAAGTGGATTAAAGCATTACATGTGCGTTCTCTTTGTTTTTGTTTTTTAATTAATTCGTTTCAACAAACAACAACCATTTTACAAGAAATGATTCGTGTCGTTCTATTAATTGTCGCACACGACGCGTAAGAAAAAAATGGCCGAGATGATCATTTTTTCTTTTGTGAAATTCATCCCAAACGAAAATATCATTATAGAAAAGTGAGGATCCAAGATCAGTCAAATGAATTCTGCTCAATCGTCTTTGAATGTACTTCTTAACATAGAACTCTAAAGGGTGTTCTGAAGTAATACTATAAAGATTGTGTGCAGACACGAACGGACAGCGATATACCAACCGAAGACCTACACGAAATTTTTGTTGCAGTATTTGTTTTTGAGTTTCTGGAAGTAGCGGAAAAAACGGAAATAACCATGCAAACTGTGGAAAGGCATATGCAAAGAAGCATTGACGAAGTGCTTTAGACGACATACTCCATCCAGCTTTCAACCACCTTAGTTTACCTAAGGATCTCTAGATATTTCCAATGCACTTTTCAACTGTGAGTTTCAAAGATAGCTTATCAGTCCATGTAAATCCTAAGTATTTAAATTCTTTTACTAATTCAGTTTTGTTCCCATTCATTGTTATATTTACTAATGGTCTTTTCACTTGTGTATGAAACAACTGCGCCACTATTTTCGATACATTTATCGGTTGTTCCCATTTTTTTGAATATTCATACACTTGATTACAGATTCGCGTACCTTCTTTCTCTAGATATTGGATCATCGGAGTTAAATTCTTCATAATATGTGGTCCAATGAGTACACCAAGATCATCTGCAAAAAGATGACCTGAATGGGCTCCTAGACAGTTGATTAAATCACAGTGAAACACAATAAACAAGTATGGACTAAGACTACTACCTTGAGGAAGTCCTATGTTTATATCGAATATTTTCGATGTTTTTTCCCCAAAAACTACATAAGCTTTTCTATCTTTTAACCAGCTATCGATTATTTTCAGTAGATCGAGCGGCATACCAAACCTGCACAATTTAATTAAGATGGCGATATGCCAGACTCGATCATATGCTTTCCGATAGTCAACATAGATGGCAAGAGTTGGTAAATTAGCTGCCATATTGTTCTTCATTTCCTGATAAATCGATAATACTCGTGTAGGAAGAAGACAATTTGGTCGAAATCCTGATTGTTCTACAGGCACGAAATGATTAGTTTCAGCCTAATGTCTAATTCTTTGAAGCAGAACTTTTTCAAAAAGTTTTGAATGTGTGACTAACAAAGAGATTGGACGGATTTTATCACATTTAGGCATACTTGATTTCAGTTTATTTAAGGTTTCTATTTTTGCTAGTTTCCACTCATCAGGATATCTACATTCACTCAGCCAGATATTAAAACTTTTTGCCAAGCAATCAATATAGCACAGAGGAAGTTTTTTAATCATGAAATTCGATACTAAATCATAACCTGCCGATTTTTTCGGTTTCAATGTCTTTATTAGTCGACTAATTTCAACGGCACTAGTTTCTTTCACCTGTTCGTCTGTGATCAATAACTGATTCAATAATTCGTTATACTCAGATTCTCTCTTAACATCATGTGCATTGGAGTAATCTATCAAAGGTATTCTAAATTGTTCATTATAATGCTCACTTAATTCATCTGTAATTTCTTGATGTGTCGAAAGCATTTTATTTTTTGCTGCTAGTTTGTAGAAAGGTAGAGATCGTGATTTGTAGATGCGAGACATATATGTCCAAAATGCTTTATCGGATTTATCGTGTGTCGGTTGGATATCCAATAAGAAGCTGTGCCATCGATCACTTTTATATTTTCCAATCGCAGCTTTTGATTCTCTTGTCAAGACACGCAAGAATACTCTTGTTTCTTCACACAGAATTCCTTTTTGTCTAAGGTGATAGTATTTATTTCTCACATTCCTTATTTCTTTTAATTTCTCGACAATACTACTTGGTAATGCCGGTCTGTATTTTTCTTTTTCTTTCCAATGCGTCACTCTGTTTTTAACAGCAGCAATAAAGCGAATGTGTTCTTTATACCACTCATCAGCACTATTTTTCTTTTGTTCTTCTACCTAGAATGTTTGAAGTAATACTAGGGGCGTAGCCAGAATTTGTCTAAGGGGTGTGCACAACACAAATAAATAGTTCGGACCATTGCACGTTCAACTCAGAGGGTGTGGGTGTAGGTGTGTGGGTGTGGGTGTGGGTGTAGATATGAGTCTTTTCCTTAACCACACCCACACCCACACCCACACCCACACACCCACCAGCACTCACCACCCACACCCACACTATTCCTACAACCACGAGCACATCAAAACAATATAAAAAGCAAGTAAGCGAAACAAATACAACAAAATCTATACTGCGAAAACCATTCTTTAATAGCGCCCTTCAATAAATACAAACAACTGAAACATTCAATCAGAACTGAATCCGTCACGATGTTAAATCTGGATCATGGCAACGCTTGACGCACCACTGCGATAATTATATCTATCGATATTCCATTTGATTCTTATGTAATCTCTTGGATATACTGTATAGATTATTATACTTTGTTTTTGATTTCTTTCCAAAAAATTGAAATCCATCGAACAAGTATAGCAGAGTCAAAGCCATCTGATGAGACCCTTAAGCAAGGTCGAAATCTAGATCATGGCAACGCTTGACACACCCACACCCCACACCCTAGTGGAAAATATTATCATTGTAATCGAATATTTGGTCAACAAAATAAAAATGATAATCAATTTTGAAGATTTTTCATGTGATAAGACAAAAAAATCTTCAAAATTGATTATCATTTTTATTTTGTTGAACAAAAATCCGATTACAATGAAAATATTTCTCAGTAGGTTTTATAAAGGGTGTGGGTGTGGGGCATGTGGCTGTCGGTGTGGATGTAGGGTGGGTGTGGGTGTCGATCTTGTCTTGATCCACACCCACACCCTCGTACTTGGTACAAAAGTTAAAGAAGTTTTCGAATTTTGCAACAAAATCGAAATCTTTTTGAGGGTTAGTAGCAAATCTAGGGAACCTTGGAAAAAGTTTCCTGACCTCTTGAGAATCATTTTAAGGCTATCTTGGGTTTTTACGAAACCTTTTTGAAGATTCCGAATTCGTTGCAAAAATGGTTCTATATGTTACCAATGTTTTTTTCAGTGTAGAAACAGACCTATGTGATGAATATGAGTCAATTTAGTATCATTCGATAGGTCTGGCAAACTTCTATTTGGCACAGGTATTTTCTCAACTGGCACACGTCTGGAAACGAATTTTAGATCAAAATACTGATTTTTGTACTAAAATTTGTGTTTTCAAAGCAGCATTTTGAATGTTTCAATCATTGCTGACAATGGAAATTCTTTGAGAGCGATGTATTCCACAACATATTCGATGCTCTATCTAGCACAAGTATATTGCCGAATATTTCCCCAAAAAACTCAAATCTACTGCTAGCTTTACTTACATGTCGAATGCTGCTTTCCGTTATAATCTATACAATCCTAAGTGTAGTTATTCGTAGCCGGTATCTTGCATATCTTTGATGATATATTTGTGCGATTCACCAGGAATGTTTTGTTTGAAGTGAAATCGATCTCGTCATGGTCTCTCATTGTTTCACCGATAGTAATGATTGAGTGAGAAATGTTAATCGAATAAAATCCAGGTTTCAATAAATCTAAATTTCGTATGGTTATACTGTTCCTATTGCACAATATATACAAGACAGAAAAATAATCTTGATTCATTATTCAATTCGACGTAAAAGACGATGGTCTAGAGAATGATAGAAGCAAGAAAAAGAAAAACAACTAGCAGCGCATACTAAAAAGGCCAATGAGTACATTTATCAGAAGGTCAATGTACATGAAAATAGATCTGTTAAAGCTACTTTTTAACAAAATCGAATCGCCTCAGATGTGTTAAATCTATGTTCATCTTTCAATGGATACGTTATTTAAAACATAATATAACACAATCTGAAATAATTCACAAAAATTTTAAATGTAGCTTACAACCAATTTTTTTATAGATTTGAACATATCATTACTGGAACAAAAAATTTAAAGAATAGAATTTCTAGTTCTTGATAGCCTCTTTTGAAGCCAAACAATCTTCATTTTTTTGTTATATTAGACTGTTAACATATTGCAATATCTTCGCTTATGAAGTGCTTGTCGCCAGCTTAAATGAAGTATCTTCGTATGATTTACTTCAAATATTCTTATATGTCCGCGACGAGATAATTTTTCTTCAATAGATGTATGTTTTATATGGTTGAAAGAACAGAAAGCAATTGTTGTAGCTAAGAGACAACTAATTATTTATTTTTTTAATAAAATATTAAATAAGCTAGTCTATGACTTCACATTGCTCAATGTACAAATATGAAAAGACTTCAATACCGTCTTTTCTACATTTTAATCGTAAATAACATATTAGATAAAAGCAATCAGAGATTAGCAAAATTTTTTATCTTCTTTCAAAAATATGAGTTGAAGCCATACAATATGGAATAGGAAACAGTTCTACAACGTAATACAGTATTCTTTCATACTGGCAGATTTCCGAACAATTTAGAGTAGTTTAATGTAGAAAAAGCTTTTGTTATTGATGATACCATCATAAAAGATGCACACGATAGTCATATCAAGGTTTAATACAGATTTTTTTTGTAGTAAAAAGATAGTATGACTAACAAAAAAAATTTTGTAATCTAATATTTTAGAAAGATTATAAACTATCATAGCATGCATAGGTGTGATTGTGAGTGATTGCATTTTGTCGTAACAGATATCTACAGCTCACACTTATACTCTAAGTATTGAAATTCGTATGAATATTTTTTTAGAAGCATCGTTTTCTAATCCAAGCCTCTCTCTAGCTAATCACTCGATACCTCTGTCTTATGTTTTTTTGAAGTCGTCGAAAGAAAATGAAAAATTAATCTTTATATAGAGAGTCTTTAGAGGTAAGCGTTTAAATATGCCTTCCAAAAGAAGCCCTCAAGTAATTATTCTTGATTTCTACAGAAAAACTATTGAAAACAATCATGGTTTCAACACTGAATCGTTTGGTATGGGCGATCGTTTTTCTTACAGTGCTCATTGGTCTGACTAATGGTACCTTGACATCAACTGACTGCAAAAAGGCCTGTGACAACGATGCTGCAGCTCGTGAGGCTTTTTGTCAATTAATACCATCAACATATGGAATGAATAGAGGTGCCGTAGAAAATGAAGTGAGAGCTGGATGTTTGTCGAATGTTCACAAGTCAGCGTCTTACTGCAAATATTGGTGTCATTTGTGGTTCTGTTGTTAGAAATATAAGCCATTATTTTATTTTTCTGTCGATATTCGCTATTTTATTGTAAATTAGAAACAACTTGTTTCGAACTTAACAGATTAAGACTGAAATGCTGTCATGATCGATAGAAAAATAACGCCTTCTCGCCTGAAGCTTTTTTTTAGTGCATAGAAACACGGATATTCGATCGTAGATTTCCACTCCTTCTTTACAATACTATGAGAGAATCCTGAACAAATTTTATCTGAATAGGGAGTGAGTGTGGGTATGAGTGCGGGTGTGGATGTGGGTGTAGGTGTGGGTGAGTGTGGGTATGTGTGGGTGTGTGGCGGGTGTGGCTGTGAGTGAGGATGTAGGTGTGGATGCGGATATGGTATGGATGGGGGCGTGAGTAAGTTAAGAGCATTCATACGCACACCCCACACCCGCCCACGCCACTCCCACATCCACACCCACACACCCACACCCACCCACACCCTTCACGCTAGAGATTCGCCAAATTGGCGAATTTCTCCACGACATTCGCCAATTGGCGAATATACTAAGGTAAAAGTAAATATTCATTGGCGAATTTCATACTAGAGATTCGCCAATTAGCGAATGTCGCGGTGAATTTTGCCGATGGCGAATATACTGTAGATGAAATTCCAAATTGGTAAACTTACAGAGAGTCAGTCGAATACAATCTGCTTAACGTCGTCAGCTTGGTATCTGCATTGAATTCTTCAACTCGATATTAGATGCAATTGTTGGAAGAATTTCGACTTTCATATTCTTCATTATTTTGACTTGAATTAATCATTTAACAATGCAAAGTATATTTTTGATTTCCGAATTCACCTAACGGGTTCGTTGATCAACAATGAGACGCGTCGTGAATTGGTCAGAATTCCACACAACAGACTCATCCTCATCCACCCTCAACCTATTTGAATCTGCATTCATCTTTTTCATTTTTTCAAACACAATTCTTTAGCAAGAGTTAAGACTACCAAATTGATTTGTATTGAACAACGATATCAATTATCTATATATCGATTTTTCTATGTAATCTGACACTTCAGACATAAGTATTTACTTCAGAATTCGAAATAAATATTTATATCACGTTGTAGAGTAAACTTCAAAGTGTAAGAAAATACACTTTATTATTCGGAAGATCGTTTCCATATATCTTTAAAATGTGTACGCTAAGCATTAATTGCAGTTTTCTCCGTTGCAATATATTTTATCTTGCTTTGAAATTATTTATGCATCCTAATGTGAAGCTCCAACCTCCGCTATCGAATGTTTTTTAAACTGTCCTGTATGATCTTTCTGTGGGAAACAGAAGAAACATTTTTTTCCTTTTATTTACGTGAAGTTATTCTCAAAATAATGCTTGATCAGTATCGCTATAATAGCGTTACGAAAAGATCTTGTTTTAAATGTCAAACTCACTTATAAAATATCAGTAAACACTAGTAGACAGTAATTGACTTTTGACAGTGATTCAAATGCGGTACTTTTTTCTCAAAAATATTACATGTTGAGCATGATAAATGTAACACTGTTGCGAAAATCTAATCTTTGGCACAATTTTTGTCTATATAATAGAGCAATAGTTACGATAATACGAGCATGGGATAAGTAACTGATATATTGCTGATGACAAAACTAGACATGAATAAAATTGACGTTTGTCTGAATCGGAACTGTCTCGGAATTGCCCATCTCTAGGAAAACATCTACGGCTTCGGAATGAATTTTCTTCCGAAGCAAACAATAATAGATTCTCCTTCTTTCAGAAAAGGGTCAGCGAATCTCTTGGATTCGCACTACTTGTTTCAAATAAATCATTTTTCAATGACATCTGTAAAATCTTTAAGGATTATTGAATCATGTAAGTTTTTTCCATGAATCGGTCACGAATGCGATATTTATATCATATACTACTGCCATCTTTAACAAGCCATCTACATATATGTATACATGCATACTTTCAGTTTACGCTAACATATTCGCTACTGCTTCGATCAATAGCATTTAATTCAATTCTGTTGATGATGATAAATAAAATTATATGAGTGCTTTTCTTTAGTAAACCTACCCAGATATTAAAAGCTGCTGCGTCTTGTATTACATCTCAACGTACAAAGGTTAGAGAGAGTCTTCTATTATGGCTAGCTTTTTACATAATTTCTAATTAAAAAGACTTTTTAGAAGACTGCAATGATTTTTAGTGTTTGAAAAGTGCAGAAATGACTTTGACGCCAATTTTTTTTGAAGACTTTCAGATCACAGTAAGCAGCCATGACTAGTTTTGACCTTTCTTAAAAGTCTCATCAGATGACTTTATTCAAATTCATCATGATATAATTTTAACACTGTATCTCTTCTATTCTAGGGGTAGATTGCAGTTTCATCGTCATTTTATGATGATGAATTTGAATAAAGCCATCTGATGAAATCTTTAAGGTAAGGTCAAAACCGATCATGACTGCTTATTCTGATTCATGTCTCTGTTGCATGCAAAGGTGAATTTCTGAACAATTCTATTTTTGCATTGATACATTTCTTGTGCCTCTATGCGGATATTCATGTTTTTCCATCATTCGTTTGGATTCTTTTAACCGATGCTCACAGCCACAAAAATGAGTCGCTCTCTGATTTTTTGTAGAATTTCTGTTGAACTGTGATCTCATTTGGTGAAGAAATATCAAATGAAGAGATTTTAGTGTTGGATTTTGAAAATCCGATTCCTGAGTGCAGATATTGAAGAAACAATACGAGAGTATCAGAAGAACAAGAAAAAGTTAACCGAAAATTTGTATCTGATTTAAGAATTACATTTAGCAAAAAAAAATGATCTTACAATTTCTTCATTTTTCGTTTCTCTGTTGAATGGGACGACGTCGACTGAAACTGGATATGGATGAGAAACGACAATCGTTTTGACAAATGTTTTTCTTCAATAGAACGAAGAGGAAGAAACTATGATAAAATGCTATGACTTAATAACTCAGAGGGTGTTGTGTGTTCGAATACTCCATCTCTCGTTCTCTAGCATCCCTCATAGTTCTTTTGATCAGCTCATCTATTTCTCTTCTGGTTAGTTCTTCGTATTTTTTACATAAAGATATTAGATTATATAGATAGAAATAGGTCGGTATTGACACTTCGTTTCACCTCTCCATTACGACCTCCGGTGTGATAGTTCGTTACGATCTCCGGTCATCAGAAAAATGGCAGGGTGTTCGGAATGGAATTCTCAATGACAAAAGCCAATGGAATACAACAAAAAACAGGATGTTTGAAATGAAACTAGTCCAAGAGTTCGTAATAAAATCTGACAACTCATTTATAGTGGTTGAACGAAATATTGACTGAAGATCGGAATGACAAAGTCAGAGTCGTCGTAACAAAAGCTACAAGATGTTTGTAACTATTTTGAGATTGACTTACCTTTGAGAGATTGTAAAGTATACGTTTGTCTTATAGTCATTCTTGTCTATAAAAATAGAAAGAAAACTCTTTATATCTATTCCGATCTCTTAGTAAATTCTTTTACGAAAACCCGGTCAATGTCATTCTATTTTTACGATCTTTTTCTGTAAAAATATCGTTAGACATACATTTCGAACACCTCATCTGTTCATTACGTTCTTCGGTCGCTACATCAGATATAGCATCAGCATTCTACTCCGAACATCCTGTCACACTAGTCCGATTTCCCTGCTTTTCTATTACAATCTTCTGTATAGAAATGTTTACGAACTTCATTCATAAAATTTTAAAGAAAAAAATTCGTTTCTGAACACCCGGACACATGTCTGATGTTCGGAATGGCTTGAGACGAAAAGTACGTCGCCCACATCTGCTGTCCTTTTTAACAAGGCATATCGTACAGTGAGAGTGAAGCCCTCAAGACCCATCTCTATATATCTACATGTATACAACCAACTAGAAGGGTGTGGGTGGTGGGTGGGGTGGATGTGGGTGGTGGGTGGGTGTGGGTGTGGGTGGGGTGGGTGTGGGGTGTGGGTGTGGGTG
>CAJNOL010003522.1:0-22048 GCA_905250125.1 Rotaria sordida
CGTAGAAAATCATACAGGAAATGTTGCATGTATAATCATTTAGATAATAAATCGATCGAATGTTAGTAGAAAGCTCTATTAGACTAATCTATATCTAGAAACTAGTATGCATATCTTTTATGATTAAAATCCTAATCTAAGATCTTTATTCATTACTTTGTTCTAGGATAATGATTAAAACAAAAAGTAAGAACCGACAAACAAGATAATAATATATTGTATATCTTTTGTTTTTATACTCGCATTGTTTCAAGGTTATATGTTACCATTATAGAACTAGATATGTTGTGAAAGTCATATAATGATATTTTATTTTATTTTATTTCTCCTATTTAAATCATTTTGACAACATTGAATATTTATTTTTTCCCTAAATAATATAAAGTAATCAATAAAATGAAAATATTGATCAGAAACAAAAAATCGAAATATTTCAGTTAATGGTATTCGAACGTATATTATAGATAAACATGTAATCTTTTTTTAGAAGTAATATAATTATGAATCATAAGATTTTTTTTAGCTATCAAACTTGACTATCATTAATGAATTTACACCTATTCTTATTGTTTCTTTGACTTAATGTTAAAATAATGTTCTGTCATATGTTGCTTTTTTTATTGAATAAAAACACAGAAAGAAAGAAAGAAAGTAAGGTATAAGCACTTACTATTCACATTTATATTCTTTCTTTTTATTTTTTGACTGTTTTCTTAAAGAATATCGTTAATCGACAACATACGGACATTGATCTTACTAATCTTAAATATGAAAGAATTTTCATCTGTACTGGTATTGATTAGCTATGCATATCTTGTTGATAGTTCACCATCACCATCATCATCATCATTATCATCATCAGATACAACGCATGTTCGACCTCCATTTCCAGTTGTTAAAATTACATTTGATCATGTTTCAAATGTATTTGGTATATGTCTTTGGATTCTACTTGGTATTTTAGCTAAAATCGGTATAATTAAATTTTTTTTAAAATTTCAATTTTTTTATTGTTTCTATAATTTTATTTCATTAGTATTTCATTTATCACATCGTTTAACAAAAAAATTTCCTGAAAATTGTCTTCTCATTATATTAGGTATTATTGTTGGTGTTCTTTTATATATAACACATCTTGAAGAAGAAAAACGTATATATATACTTAATAGTGATATATTTTTTTTATTTTTATTACCACCTATTGTACTTGAAACAGGATATTTTTTACCAAAACGAGCTTTTTTTGATAATCTTGGAACAATACTATTATTAGCTGTACTTAATAAACTTTTTAATACAATGTGTATTGGATTAACAATATGGGCATTTGGAAAAACCACATTATATGGTGGTACACAATTTGATTTACTTGAATGTCTTCTTTTTGCTTCATTTATTACAGCTGTTGATCCAATAGCTGTATTAGCAACATTTGTAGAAATTCGTGTTAATGATACATTATATATTGTTGTCTTTGGAGAATCACTTCTCAATGATGCTGTTACAATTGTAAGCTTTAATTATTTGTATGAAGTTTACTGCATTTCTATCATTAATTGTATGACATAGATGGTTTTCAGTGTTGATGTGATTATTTTATGAATATATTTGTAGTAAAAATAATTCAAACAAATTCCTATAATATAACTTTCGTAGAAGTATTTTGAACTCAATAATTCTTCTAGATAGAGTAAACAAATTACATTTTGTTTATGGAATTTACTATCAAAATAGAAGAATCGATAGACATGCTTAATAAATTTAAATATCCTAACTGAATTAAAATTAGGAATTAAATTTTAAATTATTTATTAATCGTTTTTTTCTTTTGTTTAAAGGTACTCTATCGAATGTTTGAAAGTTTTCTAACTATTGGTCAAGATAATTTAATTCCAATGGATTTTTTTCTTGGTTTTGTATCGTTTTTTGTTGTAACTATCGGTGGTATTGTTATTGGTATTATATTTGGTTTTATGGCTGTTTTTATGACAAAATTTACTGAACGAACACCAGTACTCGAACCATTAGTTGTATTTATTTATGCTTATATTGCTTATATTATTGCTGAAATGACTGGATTATCTGGTATTCTAGCGTAAGTTTTTATTTTAATACAAAAACAAAAAAATCTTCTTGTTTTTCTTGTTTCGTTCTTTTCATTTAGTATAACAATATGTGGAATGGTAAGTTATAAATATATGCATTTTCGTATTGATTAGAAATTATTTAAGATGATGAAACAATATGTTGAATATAATATAACAAAAAAATCTATGGCAACTATTGAATATGTTCTTAAAATGGCTTCAAGTATAATGGAAACAATTATATTTATGTTTATGGGTTTAACTACAGTATCCGAACAACAAACATGGAATACAGGTTTTGTTATTGTTACTCTTCTATCATGTCTTATATATCGAGCTATTGGTTTGTACCAGAAAAAAAATACTTTTTTTTTAAAGTCTAACAAAATTTTATTTTTGATTTTTATTGTTTATAGGTGTTGCTTTATTTGCTAATCTAGCTAATATTCGTCGTCTAGTTGAATTAACTCGTATTGATATGTTAATTATGTCTTATGGTGGTCTTCGTGGTGCACTTGCATTTGCATTAGCACTTGTATTAGATGAAAATTTAGCACCAAGAAGAAAAGAATTTATAACAGCATCTACTGTCGTTGTTCTATTTACTGTTTTTATACAAGTATATTATAATAAAAATATTTAATAGAATGATTTAAAAAAAAGAAAACAACATATATTTTTATTTTAATTTTTCTTTAGGGTACAACATTAGGTCCATTAGTTAAATTACTTAATGTACGACGAAAACAAATTGAAGAACCAACAATGAGTGCAACATTAACAAATCGTGTAAGTTAAAAAATAAAATAAATTCATTTATGAATTGATTTCATTAGATGATGGATCATGTTATGACTTGTCTTGAAGATGTGGCAGGTATAGCTGGTGCTAATTCTCTTCGTAATAAGTATGAAAATAATAAAAAAGAAAAAGAAAATATCTAAAATAGATATTATTTATAATTTCTATTATAGATATAATAAATTTGATCATAATTATATGAAGAAATGGTTATTACGTGAACAACCACAAGAAAAACTTGATTTACGTTTATGGCAAACATTTCGTAATATTGATTTACAAACAGCTATTAAATTACATGAAGAAGTTCCAGGTGCAAAACAAATAACAACATCACAATTACCTAAATCACAAACATTACTTGCTGTTGTTAATCCTTCGACTACTAATAGTCGAAAAGCAAGCATCATATCGACCATGTTTGTATCTTTCTTACTTTGATTTTTTTTCTTTTTTTATATATTAAAAATATTTCTTTTTTATTTTGTTTAGTTTAACTAAACCTGATGATATTATTATAATACCACCAACAAATAATGAAGTAGTATCATTGACAAAACCGGAGGATATAAAAAATTTCCTTGATGCTAACATGTTTGACACACATCGACGAGTATGAAAAAAAAATAATAATTAAACCATTTGATTGTTTATTTGTTTTATTTTTAGGCAAGTATTTATGTACGAGGTCAAGATGAAATAGAAAAAGATGAAGATCTTGATCCAACAATAATTCATATTTTACAACCATCAGCAATAATTGATTCACCGAACTATATGTTAGAACAATCAACGGATAATTTACCAAGACAGAGAAAAAACCGAAGTGGTTAGAATAAAGAAATTTTCTTGTTTTTATATAGCTTTGATTTTTATCCTATAGATTCAACAGCAACAAATCAATTACCATCAAACGATATAGACAAATGTCGTTTTTAAATTATAAAAATTTTCTCTTTTCGTATTTTAATATCAGAAAAACAAAACTAGATGACATTCAAGTATCACTTGACTGCAAAACGTGGTGCACACCTTCCTATGTCGATTGACGAATAAATCGATATTTTCTAAAAAAAAACGAATAATTGTTTGGACGATTAAATATGAAATACCTTTCGCCACAAGATAATCATGCTATACTGAAATCAAAGTTTCTTTTTTACTCACTCTAAATCGGAAAAATTATATATTTCGACCAATTAGATGATCGAAGTTAGAAAGAAACTGTGAAGTAAACATTGCAAAATTCATGACTATAAGAGAACTCTATTAATGAATATAAACAACATGATTTAAAAGAATATTTTCGATTGATTATCTCTTCGATTCATTATCTATCATCAGTTGTATTCACAAGTGTCGTAACTACAAGCAAAGAGAGTAATGGCTAACTTTAATGGTTTCTTCGTTTTAATAATACAGAAGCTTGAAAAAAAGTCAATAAAAATTTAACTTTTTAGACAGGTTACTGGAAGAAATTGGAACGCCATATTAAAGATCAGAAAACTGATGCTATTGATTCCATCATGAGTATTTTCTGATTTTCGCTTCTTTAGATCATCGCAACAGAAAATAACAACTTTTGATGCCTATCTCGAGAAAGAAAGAAAGAAAGAAAGAAGGACTGCATTAACTCGTCAGTCAATCCATTGTTTTATTCTTAACAAACTTTATTGTTTGCATAAATGTTCATTTCAATCAATTTTAAAAGGCACTCAAATATTTATCATCGTTATACTCAAGTAGAACTATTCAAATATATTGTCGATCAACCAACAAATAAAATCTTTACTGGTTCTAATCAGTTTTTTTTGTATTCTTAGTCTGATAAACAATGTTATGTCAATATTTGATACAGCTGAAAAACCAAGATGATAAAATTTTATTTAAATCTGTTAGTCTTGAGAATCGAATACCTACAATTGACTGGAATCTTAATGTGGAAATAATTGTATGAAATAATATTTTTAAAGGTTATAAGATAATAGTCTTCGTCGAACTAATTATAGAATACTCTTTTATTTTTCTAGTTTCGAATTTATTAACTGAATATAGTTCAGCGAGAAAATGGCTTGGAACATGTGTTTCTTGAAAATAAAACGAAGTTTATAAAAGATTTTTTTAATTTATATGAACAGTATTCTATATTGGATATTGTTATTTGAATTCTATCATGAAAATAGTCTTGATTTATTGGTTCAACTAAAATAGATGAAAATCCATAAAAATCTTCATTGTATGCAAAATGATGATGCAACAATGATTAAAAATATTATACTTAAGTACCTGTATTGAAGGTGAAATGAAGTTGAGAACAGAGTTATATATGGTTTAGCTAATTGTGTAAGATCAAAAAAATCCTAATCAAACATTATCCAGATCATACCGAGTTGGACTTTGTATTATATTCATTACAATCAATGAATTTAATGGGAAACCAATTCTAACTTATACGTATATGCAGGGAAATGAAATTCTACTTCATTTACTTTTCTAATATTATTTCTTAATTAGATATTAGTGATTCAGAAAAATTGCTATGCTAGTATTAGATGAAAATTAAACAATAATTTAACAATATATAATGATGAATAGTTAGACTAATGTTAAAGATATTCATAGGCGAATGAGTGTTTTTTTGTGACATTAATTGTTGTGCAACGTTGATAACATGACCAAAAAACATTTGTTGAAATGTTATGCACTTGTACAAAAGATTGCTTTGATTTCTTTGTGTATTGATATTCAATGTTGAGTTGTTTTGCAGACAATTATTGTGCTGAATAAACTCGATACTAGTGGTGAATTAATATGGCAATAAGGCAAAGCGAAAAATAACGATCTAAAATGCCTTGGAAGACATAGAATTTCAAGAGAGAAGAATAGGGAAAATAATTTCAATAAAAATGAAATCAAAGATATGAAACTTTCCAGTATTCGAAACCTATTGAGTGAATATAGGAATTATGTAGAATAGTGGCAAGTGTGACTGAAATGTTTTTAACGGTAACAGCTTCGTCGAGAAATCTCAATATCTAATATTTTTCCTGAATATATGACTTGAGAAATGGATGAACTATAGATAGCATTTCAGAGACATATATGAGATGTTTCTATTGTCAGTTATACAAAACTGACTTATAAAAGAAATTTAGTAAGAAGAGATAAGAAAGCTCTACTTCCGTTCAAAAACAAATTTTATAGACAAGAGAACGAATTATTTCAATGTATAGTTGAATTACTTTTTCTGTTCCAATTTAACAATCATTCAACCGATAAGAATTCTGTCCTTTTTCTTGTCATCATGCAATGAATTATTGTTACATTGTAACAGAAAGAATAATTTATTGTATGAATCAAAGAATTTGCTTTTCCTCTTTCTCGTTTCTATCAGTCTGTCGGATGGTTTTATATTTGACATAGGTATACTCTCATTATTGAGACACAAACTATACCATGAACATCTCTTATTTACAATACATGTTCACATTTGAACATTTATTTGTTACCTTACCGATGGGCATGATTCCAATGTGTGATTAATAAAATACAGTTTTTTTTGTACGCACGCATACAATCTTTTCAAATCAGAACGAAAGAATCATACTCTGTTATCTTCATTTCATTTATTTTTTTCAATAAAACAGAAAACAAAGTTACTTTTTTCTTTTTCATATATTCGAGGTTCTGTCTATATACTTGAATATGTAGATGACTTAAAGGTAGAGAATTTTCTACTATTTTAAGAGCCTGTTCACAATATAACACAGCTTTCGATTGCTCGCCAATCTTCGAAGATACCATTCCAATATATCCATAAGATCGAGCTAAACTCGGATGATTTGAAAGAAGAGTTTTTTGTTTTGTTTCCAACGCTTTTTGATGAGATAAAAGTGCATTTGAATAGTCACGCATGCTGTCATACACTGCACCAATGTTGTTATAAGATTGAGTTAAATCAGAATGATTTGAAGGAAGAGTTTTTGGCAGATTTTGAGATCTTATTGATAATATGAAAGTGCCTTCGAATAGTCACCTATTTTGGAATACACCAAACCAATGTTGTTGTAAGAAACAGCCAAACTGGCATTCATTGGTGAGAGAATCTTCTGTTTAATTTCAATAAATTGTTTATAATAAGCAATGACATCTGCATATTCACCTTGATCCTCGTTCACCGATCCAAGCTGGTGATAAATAAATGCTTTTTCTTCATCAGTCATTGCTTGATCAAGCAGAATATCATATATTTCATGGACTTTGTTGAAATGTTCAAGTTTAATTAGTAACATACCCAAACGATCCCATCCTTTCGCGTGAGGATAGGTCTCTTTGCATATTTGTTCAGTTAGTCTATGAAGTTCTGGATCATTGTCACTACTCAATGTTAAATCAACTTGTCAACGACGATTATTTCCATCGATTTGTTTCATTGATCCAATACGAAAAATGGAATGCATGGAGAAGAGAATTTCTTCTTCTCCTTCGAAATAACTGACATCACGAACATCAGCAAATGATGTTGACCTGATGGACGGATCAATTTTCATGACGAATAAAATACCAACAAGATTGGACGTTTCCATAGTTTCACGAGCAAAGTTGAAAGATACTTGACGGTACATACTAGTCGATAGAAAATTATTAAATGATAAAAGTCCATCTTTGGTTTTAACCAATTTATCAGAGATCTTTTTTCGACAGTCCTTGACTACGCTAAACAGTAAATGAATTCGAAGTTGATTGTCCAGCAAATTGTTGAGCATGAAGCTTGGCGATGTGATTGTGGAGATCACGGATGAAAAATTTCATGCTTATGATGAGAAAGATCTCCATCATTCGTAATGATCGGTTGAGCATTGAAAATAAAGAAAACATTGGTTGGTATGCCACCAAATCGGAAGATACTTGTGGCATTCTTGTTCGAGTTTATTGATACGATGAAGTTCTTTCGAATTGTCGGCGAAAATATCGCGACAGTACGTAAGAAATTCATTGACATGATGTTACTCGAAATTAATAGTTTGTAAAATTTCTTTCATTATCTGAGTGTACATAAATGAAGAATCCAATTGGTTGAGGCTTGGCTTGTTACTTTCAGTACTGGTTGTGACAAAACTGATCGAAATCAGATTTTTATCACATTCTTGTGCTGCTTGTTGAAGAGCTTTACAAATCGAAGCAATATCTGTAAAGACTCCTTTTATTTTGGGCCATTGTTTAGCCCATTGTTCATGTCGAACTTGGTTTCCACAAAAAATATAAATTTTACTGATCTGAGGCATGTCATGTACAGTGGGTACTGTAGTTTGCCCTAATTTACCAGAAACAATCATAAACACTTTGTCTTGTTCGAGGTCGCTGATAAAATTGATACATTCATCGGCATATGTGAATGTATTGACCTTGTTGACTACTTCTTTTAATTTTGAAATAGTATGCTTGCAATCCGTGTTGTTTTGTGGATCGATGCTGCTTTCGAGCCAGACGAGCAAAAAGTTCTAAACTATATGAACATAGGGAGATCATCGTGGTCTTATGCTCGTATGTTAAGATGGCATGGCAGCAGTCGCAGCAGCAGTTGTTGTTGTCGACTCTTTATTTTTGTCCATGGTGCACGTTGTGTTTTATAAATGAAGAAAATAAAATAAAATGACTTGAATTTATATAGTGTGGTGGAGATTTTTTCCTAAATGTTCCTATTTGTTTTTGATTGTTCTTGTCGTTCGAATTCTTTGTTCTTATCGTTTCATTTAAGTGTTTCACTTCTTTTTTACTGGCCGTCGTCTCTGATATGGGAACAAAGAGAACGAATACAAAAAATTATTGCAACATAAATTCATACACTGTGTGACATTTCACTTTCTTTTTTATAATTTCTGGAAGTTTTTTCTCTCCTTCTTCTTATATTGCCGTAAATGAATTTGTGCATAGAAACAGAATAGTGCGCATTGTTATTTGAAAACTCATGGAGAATTTTTATTTCAATAAATTCTTTCTGCTCAATTGATACTTCAGTGTCATATGAAACTGATGAAAGTAGAGATAGAAGTTTATTATTGTTGTTAAGAATTGTTTTTTTCTTAAGGAAAAACTTAATGAAACTATCATCATTGACATGTTCAAAAATTCGACATAGTGCCTATAATATTTTACTATGGTTATTTGATGATGTCGTTGTAATTTATATCCAGCTTCAAAATTAGTTCATTTTGTATATTCACTCCAAGACCCAAACTAATCTCATCGTCTATGAGATTATAAAACTTTTGGATTGGTCAAAATGTGAAATGTGGTAAAAAAAACTATGTTTCTATATTATACAAAGTAGAACGATGAGTTTAATGAATATTTAATTATAAACGCCACAAACCGAGTTTTGTGCTAATTGAAGACGAATAGATATTATATCAAAAACTCATGTAGTTTATAATACGCTAGTGCAAGAGAATTCTTGACCAGGTTTTTATTCATTTTCATTGATATTTTTTTATCTTTAATATGTTCTGATACTCTATCACTCAGAGAATAGAAGACAGATGTCAAGAAAAGTGTAATGCCAACTAACTATATATATATATATATGATGGAATTCCTTTAAGACAGTCCCAATAGATCGTATCATATAAAACAACTGTTCATGAGAATATCGGATCAATGGTTATTATATGTGATATTCGAAAAGAACAAGTTTACTATTTATCAGGTTTAAAAAACTTCTGAAGCTCTATTAACTACGAAATTGAAGTCTAGTGTATTGTCATGTCACCAGAAATTCTGAATGGTGATTGAACAATGAACATTATTGTATGGAATTATTTTGAATTGAGATCATGCTCCTAATGACAATAATAGAAAAAAAATCAGCTCAATAGAATTGAGAAAAATGTACAAGCAATCAATCACATAAAAACCGCTCTTAAACTGTCTTTGAAAACAAAGAACTATAACGTGATTTTTGTCTAATTGATGGAAATCAGATACACCTAGCTAATAACTGTAGGCTCACTAACAATGCATAATAACTTTTATCAATCATAGAGTAAATTAAATCAATTATATTCTTGTATAATCATAATAATTTAAATTTCGTTTAAAATACGAGACTAACAAAAACGTTTTAAATTTCAATTATCGATCTTCGACATGACCAAAACTTCGAGAGATGCTAGCGACATACGATCTAATCACTATTACTGCTGAAACTGGTTTTCGTTATCTCGAGAAAAAGAAAACAGAATTCTCACTTAAAAATCGTCATTTTTCAGAACGATTTGAGAAGGAACGGGACTTTGTAATAATGTTTGAACGAAAATCGTACCAATCTCCGATTTTCAGATCATCATGACACGAAATACGGTTTCGAGTTATTTGTTGAGAAAGTTCTATAGTGCGAAAGTCTTGGGACAAAATATTCACTCATTTTTCGGCTTCTAAATGACAACTAGCTAGAATCAAAATTTTTCTTTCTTTCCGAATATGTTTTTTTCAGAATTTCTTTCTAGAACAAGAATAGACAATTATTATCAAATTGTTTCACAATAATGGTTGCAAACGATACTATTATGATCCACTTTGTATTTTGATTGAACCCGATCAAAATCAACATGTGAAACAGTTTTCAATGGTTCAGTGTTGCAGAGAAAAGTTTACTCTACAAAATGTACTATTGACTTTTACCATCAGATATTTGAAAACTTTTGTATTTCTATAAGCAGTTTTTGAAACAGCAATTTTTCAACCATTGCCGATTGCCATAGAAACTATTTAGTTCTTTAGTAGAAATCCATAGATAAAATTTCGTTTATTGTAATATCTCATTTAGTACAGAATTCAATAGTGTTGAATTGAAGCCGTTCCAAGGCACAAACTAAGGACTGCGTCAAAACCGGTATTTTACTTTGTACCAACATAATTTTGAAGTTTTTTGTACAAAATTTATTGATAGTTGATCAATGTTATCCCACAAAGAAAATCTGAACATATCTTTGGAACTAGAGAAAAATTTTGTTTCTAACAAATTATCTTCTAATAGTCAAAAAAATAAGTGAATATTTTGTGCTGAGACTTTCGCCCTATAGGTTACATATGATACTTTCTTCTCCTTTTTTTTTCGCAATGTTTCTTTCAATAAAAGTAACACACGGCTTGTCTAGTTCTTGATAAATAACTAGAAATCAATCATGTTAAACATGACAAAAGACAAGGCTTACATTTAATATTAAGATAAAGAATTATCTATACATAAATACAAGCTATCCATCAAACTATCTTTAATCAACGTTTCTTTTTGTCATTAAGATAGCAGTATAGCTTAGATAATTATTACATAGATTTAATAAATATCTTCAATTCAAGATAAGAAAGAAAAAAAACCAGTTTTCTTCTCACATAATTTATTATAAATTACTTAATATAATTCTCTTGAACTCAATTAATTTTATTTACATAATAAATGTCTTAGTGCATTATTATACGTCAGTTCATGCTGATGTACGTATGCATTTATTTGTTATTATAATCTAATAGATAAATATAGAAAACAAAATAAATCATTATAGATGACCTCGATCATAATGCTATTTATATTATCATCGTTTTGATATTTCTCAATAATAAAATGATGATCAAATGTTAGTACTTAATCTATATTATTCTTTTTTTTTTGTACATATATTTTTAATAATGATTAATTTCTTTCTTTCTTTTTTTTTTCTTATTAAGTCTGTATCAAATAAAACATGTTAAAATCAAATGTAATACAATTCTATATACGCACATATGCCAATAACAAAAAGAAAAACGAAACAAACAGAAAAAGAATACACTTTATACCGAATGCCTTTTCACAAGAGAGGAAATATGTACAAATGAAAGGATAGGGTATATGCATGTGCGTGTATGTGTATGAATGAGTGTATATAAATGTCTAAGATGACTAGATGAACACGCTTGAAACTCTCTGTTAATTTTTATTTTCATACAGTACTTGTTTTTGATTGAGAAAGAAGTGAAAATGTATTATTTGTAGTCATAGTCGAACTCGTAGTATTATCATCATTAGTATTATTGTTGTTCTCATGTATAACTGTATTCATTGATGAATTCCATATTGGACTATCATTAACAACAGGTGATTGGTGTTCATCTTCATCAATATCAAATAATTCATCTGTTTCATCAAACATAGGTGCTGGTCGTCGTCCAACAACAAGAGTTAATTCATCTGGTGATGAAGATAATAATGGTACAACTTGATTACATTCCATACGTGTTACATCTGTATTATTTACCTAAAATGAAATATAATTATATTTTCAAAAAAGAAAATGATTTTTATACAATTGAAATATTTAGACATACTTTATATATTCTCATACATGGCATTAATGTTCCTTCTAATTCAGCTGGTCCATTTGGTCGTATTTTATTAACATAAACTCCTGTACCATAAAGTCGATCAGATATTGAAAAACCAAAATCAAGTATACGTTTATCACGTTTAAGTATTAATGGAATTGTATCATATCTTGGTCGATTTGTTGATGTTGTACAATTATCATATTTAGTATCATAATGATTTGAATTATTTCTTAAAGATTTTTCATTTAATATCGATGAAAATTTATGTTCAGTTCCATTTATATTATTTCCAATATCTGATTGACGTATTGTTTCAAGTGGACGACCATTTGTTGGTGGTGTTCGATATCCTGATGAAGGTGTTGCAATAACCATTGAACGATTTGATTGTATAGTTATTGGTATTGAATGTGTTTGATGTGATTTAAGAACAAAATCACCTTGATCAAAAAGAAAAAAACGCAAAGAAAAGAACACAGAACAAATATAATTAAATTCTTTATTTGATCTATATAAAAATTATAACCTTCGATTCGATTGCTTTTTTAAAAAATAGGCAAGGTTATATAAAAATCTTTTGTTGATTTTTCTTTTTCTCTTTCTTTTTCTTTTTTTTTACTTACTTCGTGATAAATGATGTGTTGATGTATCTTGATAATTTGAATGTTGTTGATGATCATTAACAAGAATTTCTTTTGCTATTTCACAATTATCACTAAAACGATGTTCAGCATTTGAACTATCCCATGATTCCATAGCAGAATCAACAGATGGAGTGTATTCTTCTTGATGATGATGATGATGAAATGTACGAGCTAATTCTATAAAAGAAAAACAAAACAGAACATTGTTGTTTTATTTTTTTTTGTTGAAATACTTTGTTGTGGATTGATTATTCGAGAAATTTTTAATGTTATTTCATCACTACTTGCTTGTAATAATTTAATTGCTTCATTAAGACCTTTACCACGTAGACTAATATCATTGATCGCTAATATTCGATCACCAATATGAATTGCATTTGTTCTATTTTAATAAATTAATTGTTTTTTTTAATAAAAACATTTTTTTTTCGGAACTTACTTATCTGCTAGACCACCTTCACATAAATCTGAAACAACAATTGGTTCAAATATATCTTCACTACCTGAAATTGTTAAACCAAGTGGACCGCTAAGAAAAAAAAAAACAATAAAATAAAATATTTTATTTATTTATTTTTTCTTTTAATTTTATTTTACCCTTGTCGAAGTAATTGTACTTTATAAACAACAACATTTTCTGAAAGATTATCTTCAGCATAGATATCATCTTTTTTTATTTTTAATCGTACAATATCATCACAATTTTTTAATAATGCAACTATTTCAGTTAAACTTTTTCCACGTAATGAATGTGTATCAATTGATAATAAACGATCACCTGATTGAATCATTCCGCAACGATAAGCTATACTACCACGTTTAACATCATTTATTATTGGAACTTCATCAGCTCGTGCTGAACGTGAATCTTAAATAATATTAATTAATAAAATAGAAAAATAGAAAATAAATCAATACATACAAGTTACAGAAAGACCAAGATCAAGATTTTTTCGTAAAATTTTTACCTGACATGTACCCGAAGAAAGCATAACAGAATCTAATCAAAAACAAAAAGAAAACATTATATTAGCAAACAAACAAAAAACCTAATTACCAGCAACATCAAATTCAATTTCAAGATGAATACGATTATTTGAATCTTTTATTATTGATCGAGCATCTTCTAATGTCATGCCTTCTAATTGTTGACCATTTATACCAAGAATACGATCGCCTGGTTGTAATACACCCGATCTAAATCGAACAAAAAAAAATATATAAAGTTTTCATTTTAAAATTAAAATTTAAGTTAAAATTCTCTGACAAAATTTTAAAGTTTAACTATTTTGTTATATTTAATAGAAAGAAAGATTAGAAAACAATGTATCATCTTTCATTCTCATATATTGTTCGTTTGCAAAAATTTTCAATTTTAATGCTTCCTATTCATTGTTATAAATATGATAGAATATTTTTAAGGAATTCTTCATCTATCAATGTGTTTCTTTTCTTTCGAATATCTACAATACCTTTCAGCTACACCACCCGGTTCTAAATATCCAATAACAGGCGGTTGCATTAATATATCCGATGCAAAAGAAGCACCTTGAAGTGTAAAACCAAAATTGCCTACTGTGTCACTACCATCTGTAATAGTTCCATTTGATGATGATGAATCAAGTTGAAGCACGCATTCCATTATTTCTGTATGACACATTTGATTACCCATTATAGTTTGATAACAAGAATTCAATGAACCTATTGAAAAAAAAAAAAAGAATAAAAATCGAAATCGATTTAATATGATTTTCTTTTTTTTTTTTGATTTTCATGTCTACATTTAGAAGATTAATAAGAATGAACAGAAAACACAAAACAATAAAAGTAGACAAGAAATCGGACTTGGTTGGCTATAAGCAGGCAAATGCATGGCTAACATAGATTTTCTTATTTGAAGCTAGGCAAAAAAAATTTATTGCATGGCAATGCGGATGAAATAGCCAAACACATGAATGTATGAGCTTATTATTGTTATTATGGATGATAATAATAATAATATAACGGTCACAACAAAGGCAAAAGAAAAAAAGAATTTGAATGGTTTAAGTTTTTTCGTTTTTTTAATTTTTTGGTTGGATTTAATCTCTTTTATTAATTTACCTAACTCACGAAGATTATACATCTTCATTACCAATGTAGAAGTCGTATTGTTTGTAGAAGAGGATAAGTTACCCAATGATCTAAGACCTACACAGATTGACGATAGGAATTTTTGATATTTTTTTTTTTCGTATCTTTTTTTATACACGAAGTTTAATTCTTTCTTTTCTTTTTTTTGCAAAAGGATAAATAATAAATAAATATTCTTGTTTTCTCCTTACTGATTGAATTATGTCGTGTTTTATTAATTGGTTTTTTTCCTATATTTTGATGATTATTTCTCATTATCCAATTTGTATTATTCATTGATAATATATTATTTGGTTGTGTACGATAAAATGTTTGACGACTATTTTCATTTAATAAAGAACGATTTGTTGATGGTTGAACTCGTATATCATTTGATTGTTCAAGAATTATATTTGATGGTGTAACTTCAATACGACAAAAATCACCTGTACATGAACGTAGAATTGTATTAGCATCAAATAATGATATTCCATCAAATGATTTTTGATCAATTGCATTTATTTGATCACCACAATGAAGTGCTCCACAACTAAATTTTTATATGAATTAGAATAAAAGAAAACAAAAAAAAAACACATAGATATTTTTCTTCTTAAAATAAAATCTTACCGATCAGCAATACTTGCTGGTTTAACACTATCAATAACAATAATTGAACGATTATTTCGTATCCATTTTTGTGTTAAACTTATACCGATTGTTGAACCAGGTGATTTTTCAATTTCAATTAATAATGGACCAGTTGCATGTTTAACGCTGTCTAAAAACAAAATTGTAATTAATCATTTGATTTTAATCTTACTTAGATCGATATCAATAAAACTCAATCAAAAAAAGAAAAACGAAAACGAAAAAAAAAACTTCATCTTACCAACAATAGCTACATCATATTCAATAAGAAATAATGTTGTACCTCGACATTGTCTCATAAGGTTATATGCATCTTGTAATGTAGCTCCACCAACATTAATACCATTTATAGCTAGAACTCGATCACCAATTTTAATCGTACCTTCTCTATATATATATATGTATTGTTATAAAATGAATATATTTTATTTGTTATATATTAAGTTCTTACTTATCAGCTGGTCCTTGCGGACGTATCTTTGTAATAATAAGTGGTCTTGCCTTAACCTTGTCATCTGAACCTCCACCACGTAAAATAAAACCATAACTTTGTCCTTCCTTTTCCAATTGAATTTGAATCGTTTTTGTATGTACTGTATTAATTGCATGTATAGCTAATATATAATTATATTCGAATAAATTTTTATATAAAGGAGTAAAGAAAAGAAAAAAGAAATATTTTCATTATACATACGCCATTTAGGTAAATCATATTCAATATCTAAGGTTAATTGATCTCCAACTTGTTTGATTAAATCTATAACTTGTTCATGTTTAAGACCGGCTGTTTTAATACCATTAATACCAAGTATAACATCACCAATTTCTAAGACATCTGATTTTTGTGCTAATGAACCTGATTTAAGTTGAGCTACTCTTGGTTTACTATCTTTATCAATACCACCTGATATTGTTAAACCAAGTGGACAACCTTCTTTTTTAATTAATTCAACAGTTGTTCGACTTCGAATTGCTGAAAAATTATAAGAAGATGATATTATGAAAACAAACATTACGTAAAAAAATAAAACTTAAAACAAAATTTTTTTAAATTATTATTATTTTTAATGCATACCACGTGAAGGAAGTAATGGACTAGGTGCAGTCCATTTACACATTGCTATAGCCCGTTTAAGATCGCGCGATAAACTATTACTTGCATTGCTCATCCCTGTTGTTTTTTTTTTTGATAGGAATATGTATACAGGTGCAATGCAGCAGATGATTGTAAGCGGGTTCAATTCACGATTGCAAGACAAAGAAAAGAACAAGTGTCACTTCACTCTTCTCTCTCTTGTCTTTCTGCATTGGCATCGAGTGTTTTCTTTTACCCTCCCATTTTTCTCTTGCTCTTTCTCTCTTTCTCTCTTTTTCTTGCCTCTGAACTCTGTCATTGCATATATGTATACTACTGTGTTCGATAATATACTCTTTCCGTCACAGCGTATTGCATGCTATGCTATGCCATGCCAATACTATTATAGTTCTACACTATATCTCATCATCAAGTATTACCATCATCATCATCGTCAGCAACCGTATATAGACTAAAATATGTTTGCACATATGCACCGGCACGCAAGTAAAGATTGAAGAGAAAAACGCGTTGATCTTTTGACTATATTGCATATGCATACACATAAATGCACACAAAAATAGAGTCATCATATCATGTAATGAAATAATACGATTCAAGAAGTAAAAGCAATAATATAACCAAAATTCTATGATGTTTTCTTTTTGTTTCTTTTACTACTTAGATAGGTTTCTAACAATATACTAATGAATATCATGACAATATTATAGATATAAATATTATTTATATTCTTTCTATACTATTTTCTATGTCTATTATTATCATTATCCTTGTCAAGTTTTTTTTTCCCTTTTGCTCGGAACAGATTGACTTTTTCACATAGATATGAAAAAAATCTTTTATTTTTCTTAAGTTTATTTTTTTTCAATTTTGATTTATATATAAATATTTTTTGTTGAAAATTTGTTCAAAAAATGATTTCTAAAACCTTATAAATTATTACTTTATCATAAATACACTTGAAATTTTTCAAGTTTTTCAAAAATAAATCAAAAAAAGCAAAAGGTTTCAAATTAATATCTTTGAATTGATTATATTACGTTAGTATAGAGAGAGAAGAAAAGATATGTAAAATGTCATAGATATATATACCTTACAATCAAAACTCTAAGCTCTTATTTCTCAGTTGTCTATCTTATTCTATTTACTTAAAGATTTATATTGTATATACGAAACGTCTTTATTGACTTGTCAATACTTGAACAATACCAATCGACTCACTTTTTTGGATATGATCTGTTTTATGTTTTAGTTTCCAGTCAACTTTCTTTTTTAATTTTTTCGTCGATGACGATTTTCTTGCTGAACCACATAACATATTCAAATTGAGTACCATTTACCAATTGTAGTTAATATATAATATGACAATAATGATAATGAATGAAGAAAAAAATGTTCATGTCTTTTACTACTTATGTTTGATGCTGATCGATTGATCGATATCAATATTCATTGAGCACAACGATGAGAGAAGAGTAAGAATAAGAACAAGAAGAAAAAAGAAGAAGAACAAGAAGGCGGAGTAAAGGTCATTGTCAACACAATCTCCGCCTATATATGTTGAGGTATGAATGAATGAATAAAAAACCGAAAAAAAAAAAGAAAAAGTGTAAGAAGTGAAGAAAAAAGAAGCCGAGTTGTGAACGTATGTATATGTCTGTATGCGCTTCTTTTCTCTCAAATATGAGAGTCCTTCGACAATTGTGATTGATCGACGAAACAATAATCAAGTCACATCGATTGCATCTTGTTTCTGTACCTAATTGAGATGAACAACAACATCAATGTAAGTTGTTGTTACTAACCATAATGATAAACGTTTCTGAGACAAAAAGAAAAAAAAAGTATATTTTATCGTCATCCATTGATTACAAAAAAGCAACAGAAAGTATAGTGTAAATGTTTATTTCTCTTTTTTTTTTCTTCCTCTGTTATTATTTGAAACTATACATAAAGAAGACATATACAATCGTTTTGAAACCACCCGCAGACAAGACAACAAGAAACAGAAGAATTATATGTTTCTAGGCAAAAACCATGGTTATGTATAAAAGAACACATTTAGATGCTATTGGTGTTGTTGTTTTTTTTTCCATATCTATAAGTACTTATGATGAATCATTCTAATAACTACTTTGTAATAGGACATTAGGTTATTAATGAGAGAAAAAAAAAGAAAACCTAACTGTAGAAATAAAAACTGTTTTTTTTGCATGTGCTTGTTGGATACAATCTATTTCCCAAGATGACATGTTAAAGATAATAATTATTGACACTTGTCTTCTATTGTAAACAATATCAGTAATAAACAATGTTGTCAATGAAATATTATATGTACAAGATGCTAATCATTTCTAAGACCTTAAAAGAATTTGATTGTATCTGTTTACTATATCCATTTGGTAAATTATCTAATCTGTTCAATTTAATCGTATATCTTTTCTGGTTTTTTTTTTCTTCTTGTTCTCAATCTAAGATAGTTATGAAATAAATGTTATCTTTTTTTTTCTAATACTTCTAATATATACATATAAATGATTCAACATTGGAAAAAAAATAAATAAAACAAATACATGGTTTTGTTCTTCATATGCATATAGTAAAACATGTAAATGTATGCATTGCTTTTTAAAAAAGAAAATATTTTACGCATAACTTTTCGACATTTTGCTTTTTAATATATGAAATAGATTTATGAAGATAAAAAGATAAAAACAAATGTAAACAATAAATCACATTAATTCTCAAACTCACCAAACTCACCAAGAGAAGTAGGAAACGTATTTTTACCAACAGCTGTACGTCGTCTATGTTGCTGATTTGAAGAGGCACATGTACGTAGCCATAGTAGTGGTAATGAACGATATTTAGCCAAACGTAGTTCCAATGGAGATGAACGAGAAGTATTATTATTTGTCGTAGGAGTATTAATTGGTGTCACTGTAGCAAATGATGGTGATGGCTCAAGTGTAGCTAAACGATGGCTCCAACTCATTGCTTAATTACTTTTCTATTAGATAATCTAAGTAACAAGTATTGTTTATAAACATATTGTACAGATGAAGATCATGTAGGATAGAAATTATAACTATGAATAACTATATATATATAAGAAATTGTGCTCCTGGGCACTAACACCATTCGGCGTATCGTGTCGTATCTAGTTGAAGGTTATCACTGCTAGTAGCACAACACAACTGCCGACACATGTGCCGACTTCATCATCATCATCATAATCACATCATAATTATGATGTGAGATCAAGTCGCAAAAAGATGTAAAGAATGTAAAAACGCCTAACTGTATGAATGCACGTCTTGCATTTTATTCTGTCTATCTCCTACCGAATCTGTATGGCATATACAAACATACGTAAGAAGAAAAAGAAGGAGAAGTAGTAGAAAAAAAAACAACAACACAGCACACTCATAGGCGAGTAGTGAATGTAAGACAAAAAAGGAAGAGTACATAAGTGAAAATAAATCACTCACTACTACTACTATGCCATGGAGGCGACATAAACCATGAAAAAAACGACGACGTATAGAGAAGAAGAGAAGCGAGCAGCATACGTCTCATTTTCATCCTTGCTTTTTTTTCTCATGCCATAAACGGAGTGATAAAAGCAAGGTGCCAATGGGCCGCTAACCAGACTAATTGAACATCAATCATTTTAGACATTATCGATTGTTAGACAAATTTGTTCTCTACAAACACATTTACATATTGAAGTATAACCTTCGATTACTCTTATCTACTTTCACCAATGCATCTCATTGTTGATTATCATACTAGTGATATATGCTTATGTATTTCCTTTCTTTTTCTTTTTATTTCTTTCAAATAAAAACAAAAAAAACAATAATATTAACCAAAATAAGCGAATATCTATCTCAGCTGTTGCCGGCCCAGCTATCGGTGCCTTTTTTTTGCCTGCATAACTACTGATCTTATCTCATTATCAATATTCTTTTTTTAGATGACAATAAAGATTAACATAGCAAAAAAACAAAAAAAAAACGAATCGTAATCCGACTAAACTTACAAATAGGTGAATGTTGATAACATCGTTGTTTTTGTTCGCGACGAGTTATAGATGATGGACTTGAAGGTAGAGTATGAATATCAACAGCCGGTACTGCTATTGGTATATCTTATAAAATAGAAATAATATAAATAAATTATTTTACAATTAATTATTCAATCAATAAATTTTTCCTTTGGGAATAAATGACAGTCACTTATAACTTTCATGAATATAAATTGATAAGAATGACATAGTGAAAAAAAAGGACATAATGATGATAGCGTTAATCAACAGTTTATTCGATAAGATTGAAATTAGAACAATGATCGATTAAGCTTTCTATACATATTTCTAGCACGATAATTCTTATGATAGATATACGTATAATAGAATAATGTCACTTTTTCTGTTTTTCTTCTTATTTAAACGTAAATGTTTTAGCAAATATCATCTGTCAACAATAAAAACAAAAAAGAATTGACACTTAGAAAATTGATAAAATACAACCTTGGATGATATTAAATAATTCGTAATCAATTTTTAAAATATCCAAAAAAAGAAATGAAAATTTACCTGTATTTTGATGATCAATAGATGATGATATTGATTCAATTTTATTTGTTTCATCTATTGTTGTTGATGATAATGTTGATGGATTTGTATCATCATCACTTTTTAAACAATTTATTTTCCAAACAGGCATTAAAAGTGAAATTTTAAATTTTTTTCTATAATTGATTAATATAAAGAGGAAAAAGTCGTTTCTTTTTATATTGCGTATCTTCTATTTGACAAATGACACAATCGTCTAACTATTACCACCATGCGCCAATGCAAACCATAGTAGTTACAGTGTACGATGTTGATATAGAAAGAAGTAAAACGAGAAGTTGTGACGATGACAGCGTCATAGTACACAGTCTAATGTATACATATCTTGCTGTGTTATTCGCGTGTGTATGTGTAAAAAAGGCCAGTTGATGTCGCGTCAATGTTTGATGGATAGAAAGGAGTTATAGCAAGCTTATATATATGTATATGCACGAAATGTATGTACAACAATTTGATGTTGTCTATAAAGCTTATATGTATGTATTGTGTGTCGAAATATCAAACCAATACTCATATACAATAGTTTGATATATGTATATATATAAATATATATATATATATAGATCTCTTCGTTTTCTTTTTTTTTTATGCGAATAAAACACTACTACGACAACGAGCAATAATCAAATGAATTAAAAATTGACGATGATGAGAA
>CAJNOL010003523.1:0-22026 GCA_905250125.1 Rotaria sordida
TTACTAGAGATGTTATTGAATAAACAATAGCAAAACCATCACTATTTTCTATATATAAATCACGCATTACTGTAAAGTTTTCCTATGAAAAATTTCTGTTTTTTTTTTTCAAAATGAAACTTTGTTTAATAACAAACCATTCCAGCTGTATCAAGAATTTCGACAATAAATTGTTTTCCATCAATTTCAACAATCTAAATAATATATCAATATTTTTGTTTTTCGTTTAATTTTCAATAAAAATACTTTTTTAAAAACATCCTTAATAGTTGGATCATATTTACCAATAAAAATACCTTGTACAAATTGTGTTGCCTAAAATGATAGAGTTTAATTTTATGTTTAATATTGATTTTTATTTACAAGAGAAGTTTTTCCAACAGCACCTTCACCAAGAACACATAGTTTATATTCTCGATTTAAACTATGATTCGAAGCTAATTTTAAATGTTCCATAGAATTAATTGAAATGAGATTTGATTTTCAATTGTCTAGAACTTCATATAAAGTTTAAAGGAATAAGTATTTACTTTTTGATAAGACTTATTTTGTTTTCGTCTTTTTAAATCTGTACATTTTTTCTTTATTGATTCAATAGAGTAATGTTTTCAGATTACTTACATTTGATATGCAGATTTATTCGATGAAAGAATCATAGTATTTATCAATTTTTTTCTAAGTAAATTGTATAAATTATTGATATTGTTGTTAAAAGCTACTAATTTGTTCTATCTCAAATAAGTCTCGTATAGATACAAAAATTTGTTCAGTTAGCTGCATAGAAAGAAACATTTTTATCAAATTATTAAATTCTTTATTGAAATAAATCGAAATAAAAAAGACATGAGACAAATATCAATAAAAATAATATGAAGATTTTCTATTCTTCTGATTGTATTGATGAAATTTGTGAAATTGAAACTGTATCATGTTTTGCGCGCATTGTTTTGAAATTGTTCACTATCTTAAGTGCATGTCGATTTGCAACATGATGATAACGTTCTAAATGAAATTTTAATCTATCAAATTGAATAAATCGATATGCACATGGTATCTTCTTTAAAGATTTTCGACAACATTCTGATGACGGTCCATTAATAAAAGGACATGGTACTTTCCAAAATGGATCAATTATACTTTCATTTTCATGAAATAATTTTGTTTTCCTAGGATCTTGATTATCAGCAATAGCTCGTAATAAACGTTTGATATAAACGTCTTCTAATTTATGCTTGTTTCGGAAATGTTCATATAATCGAATTGGATGATTTTGTTCATATTCACAAAATTTAATAGAATGGTTTTCTTCACTAAGGCCATATGCTCCATTAAATGTTAATGGACATTCACTAACAATCATTCTGCATGGCTTTTTTTTAATCTTCTTTTGTTTTTTATTGACATATTCATCCTGAAAAGAAAAGCATGATATAACATCTCAAACACAATGCTGAAATTATATGATAGAAAATAAGAACTAATTTAGACATGTACGCAACGGACAAACAAACCGATTTAACAGTAGGAGGAACGATGAAATACCATATTCATATAAATTGAATTCATGTAGCATTTAACTGAAATGTTAGATTTTTTCATTTACTACGTAGACGAAAAGATTTTAATTTAGAAAATTCATCTCTAATTTATATGTGTATTATCTGGAAGAGAAAAACCTCGAGATACAGATACTTTACATATTGGACAAACAATGAACAGTAATGGTACGTTGTTTTTGGTATTAGAAAAAAATTTTAAAAAAGACTTATTCTCATTGAAAATGTCATAAAAATCGGTAGTAATTCCACATTAAGCCTTTCTAAAATCAATTTATATGAAAACAAAGTAAAAAATTCGAAATCAAGATGAAAGATGCATCAAAAACTATTTTTCGCCAAAACTTTACTTGTGTATATATATATATTCTTTCCATCATCTATTTTAAAAACTTTCATCGGAACCTACCTGTCAGTTAAAATTTCAACAGGAAGATAGTTTCTGGTACATATTTAAATGTTGCCGATTTCGAATATAAAGGTTATACATTATACTAATTGACTTTCAATAATCAAAACTTCATAAAACTAGCAATTTTGTAAGGTTTTCTATGAACGAGCTAAATGGTAGTATCCATTTCTTTAGCCAAAAATCATTAATTTTATGATTCTTTACTAGAGTAATCTGAAGAATTTTGAATAAAATCTCTTGTCTTTACCTACCGAAAATTGTCATAGGGCAATCTTGTTGTACCACTCTATCCTTTGGGCAAATCAGATTTGAATCTTTAAGTGGAATATAAGTGTTTATTACAAGATCTCAAGTCTTGATAAAATATTTGTCATTGCTTTCAAACTTCTCATTCATCTTTTATTGATTACATTTCGTAAATATATCATTTTATTTGGAAGTCCTGTTTTAGTTTCGTTGTAATTGAAAATAACGAATGAATGTAAATAAAATCTCTTTTTTTGTTTACAATATATATTTAAAAAAGGTTTTTCTTATATATCCTTTTAAAATAAAAGAAAAACAAATATTAAGGAAACTATTTTAGATAGTCTATTATTTATTTTTTACCAAGTAGTTGACAAAGAAGATATGATAGACTATGGATACAAACCAACTATAGAAAACTAATTTTTGCATATTGCATTTTAAATGAGATGTCGTTTCTTCAATAATATAAAACGTCGAAGTGATATCAACAATTAAATTCTTTTCTTATACTACATATTTGCGCCTTGATTATTACAAGAAATATCTTAAATTTTTTGAACTAAAGATAAAAAATATTTTGTTCAGCAATAAGAGCTTGTCTAACTGAAATACTAAAAATAATGTTTTAAAATTTAAACATAACTGCTGATTCGTTTTTATTTTCGTTTAGGTTTTTTAGCATTCATGAACTTCTAGACTAAGTAAATCGTATGAAATGAAAACTTAAGATATCTGTTATAAGAAAAATCTTCGGTTTTAATCAGTTTCTACTCTCAAATAAACTCAAATTCAATAAAAACTATGTATATTTGAATCGATTTTTTTATGAGGAAAATATAACAAACGTCAAGTTTTTTGTATATTATTCTTTTTTTGTGAAGCAATACAAAGATTTTAGCCCCATCCTCTTGGTAAGACTGTACGAATAATAAAATTTCTTTGTGCCCTACAATATTCTCTGTTGTCCATAGAATATATCGATCTTTTCCCAAATTTTAAGCTATTCCGTCGGCGATTATAAAAAGATTCAAAATAAAGTCGAAATTTTTCTGCTATTGATTGAAGAACTGTAAAAAAAATAATAGTTAAATAATATTTTAATATTTAAAAACTAATGTTTTATGTAAAATACAGTTCGTAGATACTTGCAATTAGAATCTGGTATATAAAAAAATGTGCTAATTTAATTTTTCAGTGAGGATAATATTTTCATGTACTAAAACCAAAAAGAAATCAGATTGTTAAACACAATTTTGTAGAACATTTCTTTCTTAATCGACTATCGCATCACTTGTGTTTATTGTTTATTTAGTTATGCTATTAAGAATGTTTATTTTCTTTGTCGGTTAACAATATATACGAAGAACAAATATCTATTGGGTTCACTGTTGAGTATATTAGAATGAGAGAAATATTGAATTGTAACTTATACTAATATGATTAATCAGTAATTAGATGTAATATAGCAATATTTGACATATGACGTATTTCAATTAAATAAATTGATTTTATTGATATTCATATGAATATAATTATTTTTACCTCGATGGATTTCGTTGTTTCACTGAAAAATGTAAATATGTAGTGTACCTTAAATTTCTTCTAATAAAAAAGAAACTTACTTAAATAAGATCGTATCCATCAAATTTGGTATAACATTTGTTGAAGATTCATGATCTTAAATAGATTATGTTTATTTTTTTAAAGTTATATCTTTTGACGTTCGTAAATCTTCTACTAATTCTAAACATATTTTAAAAGCTTTCTCTTCTATGTTATGAAGAAACTATATGAACTAATCTTTACCAATCGAAATTATATTAAGTCTATAATAAAAATTTGCTAAGAGTAGACAAAACAAAGTTTATAAAAGATTATGTTTATAAATTTTATTATGATCATATAAGTAAATTTTCTAATTGTCTTTTAGTATTCATTACAATTAAAATTCGAGATAAGCGTCTACAATAATAATTTTTTAATAAATTCTAGATTGATTGACATCTATATATTTCCACAAAAACCTACTCCGGGCCGGACGGCCCGTTTCAAGCCTTGATGGCCAACAACTCAAAATCCTTCTTTTTTAAAATCCATTACGGGGATCTTGTAGCGTATGAGATAAAGTGTGAGAAAAGATATTTAACATTTGTATAGTTTAATCATGGAAATAAAAATAATATCTCGTTTTTAGACAATTATAGATATAGCAAACGTAACATAGAAAAAAGCTTGTTAGTAGAAATCATCGTCATCGCGTTATATTAGTTAAACTGGCCACTCTTCAAAATAAAAAAACCTATTTAAAGAATTCTTTTTTTCGTTGAGTACTTCAAAGTGTCTGCTACAAAACTTCTACAGAAGATTTATTGTAATGTAGCGTACACTCGTAACAAAGTAAGGAACAAACACGTCGCCCTAAACTTTTCGACCCTTTTCATCATATGTTTTTGCTTTTTTTTTAAACGAGCTAAAATCTCCAGAGGTTATGGGCAAGGCAAAGATACATCTAACAATGAAAGTAAAAGCTTACTAGATACCCTAATTACTGAGAAAAATTGCTAATATTGTCGCCGAAATGTCATCGCGTTACACTTGAGGAAGTTGAAATATCAAGCGTCTATGATTTGATCAAAATCATAGACGTTGTACAAACAAAATCGAATAAGGTTGCTTATGGAAAAACTACTCTTCAATCTCAATTAATCTTGTACAATTAAACTTGAGTTTACAAAGAGAGAGATTTTATTTTACCATTCAAATTCGTATTTTCCATATCATGCTCGCGAATATAAGAGCATTCTTCCATATTCGCTGATAAATGTTCAACTTTCAATATAATTTCTTCTATAAAAAAATAAAGGCAAAGTAATAAACCAGAAAGAAAAACGATTATCTGATTTAGTCTTTTTTTACCTGAACGATTTGATATAATTGCTTGATTAATTTGTTCGAAACTATTCTGTAATTCTTCGATAGTACTATTAGGTGTATTAAGAAATTGTTTTGCTTGTTCAATCAAGTTTTGTTCATGTTTAATAGTCAATAGTTTTTCTTCAACAATTAAGTTAAGTTTATTTATAACCGTATTTAATTCATTACGAAGATAATTGAATTGTTGTCTATTTTGTTTTGCTATTTCAACGTGTTGAATCAAATGAGTTAAACACACAAGTTGTAAACAACAATGACATTGATATAATTCTTTGATTGTATCGTCACATGTTATATCAGTACATAAATTTTTTTCTGACATTGCTGAAAAATAAAAAATAGAAGAATATGTAGGTTTTTTTATCAATATTCATTAAGATATGATGCTGTGAAATATTTGAAATAATGGATTAATATATTGGATTATTTTATTATTTCTATGAACGAAGAAAGGAAAAGGAAAAAAAACTAAATAATAATATTGGCCGTATAATTTGTACCTTATCAAATCATTTGTTTTATCGAATAAGATTGTTCGATACTTAGATAGTATAGATTCAGATATTTCATCATTGGGGAAAGGAATCGCAAATACATTTTCTTGATAGAAGAATACAAATTTCGCTTTATAACATTGAATGTTGATAATGCTCGTTTATACTATATGCTTTTATAGACTAATGGATAGAACGCAAAAGAAAGAGAAGAGAAGAGCGAAACGAAAAGTGAAGAATGATTGATGAGTAATGTTCGAACAAATATGTTAATATGTATATATAATCGATAAATCAATCATTCTATTCAAATTTTGACTAATTTTTTACATACTTGTCAAAAGTTAACATAGGAAATGAAAGTGGGAAAATACAACAAATGTAAGAAATCTTGAATTTAAGGATGAAAAAATTCATCATATAGAAAAAATTGGATAAGGAATAGAATTATTGAGAATTTTTCATCTTTTATTTTTTTATTCATTTTCTTTGTTATACGGAAGAGTATCGAAGTTGTTGTGTTCTGAATCACTGCAAAAAAATAAAAATAATCAATGAAAAATTCATTACATTTTCACTTGATAGACACTGATCGAATTTCGAATTGAAATTTATATAATAAATTTATGTTTTGCATTTCTGTGAAGACAGCAACATACAAGAACTGAGGAATAGTAACTGCTAATTCGTCGACGGATCATTAGTGCAACTGTAAATGCAATAAGAAAATATTTCATATATTATAGCAAAGCTGTATCGATAAACAGTCTGTGATTGTATAATACAAACGTCTATCATGGTGTGTGATGACGAAAATATTTTACTAAAGATATCTAGCACATGTATGAGAAGTCATTGTTATGAATCTGTCGTTTCTATGAGAGAATGTGTCCTGATGTCTATCAATAAACTTCAGTACTCCTTTTAGATTGTATTTCTCAAATAGATCAGATTGAATGTCTAACAGTTGCACGATTCTTACCAAATCAGAAGTTTTCTCGACTTTTCAGTCGAGATTATATTGACCAGATTCGTATCCAATTCACAGGATCTTGCAAACTATTATTCTTTTGATACTCCGAGAAGTAACAGGTTCATACTCGCTATACTTACATGGTTGATATTGTGAAACACTGTTTTCATGATATTGCTTCTGAATCAAATATCTTTATTTCTTTTTATTTACTGATTATAGAAATAAACACTAGTCGAGTGATTGATAAGATACACTCTTCTTGAATAGCGATTTATTTGATTTTACATGACATGTTGTTGTCACATAGAATAATTAATCTATAAATTATAGCTCGTATTCTAATAAGGAAGATAAAGATAAGGTTTTGAATGTTTTTTCTTATATATTTTCAAGAACTTTGTTTGTTAATTATAACTGAAATAATGCATACGCCACAGTAATTTCAAAGGTGGGTTGTTGTACTCTTAACACATTCCGCCCGATTCAGTTTTATTAGAGAATAGCTTTTGCAGATTCATTTTTATGTGCGTTCGTTGTCCTTTTCACTTTGTACTGGCTAGTTGTTTCGTCTTTTCTGATCGCTATATCACTTGAACAGTTATATCTATACATTACATACTGATTTTTTACCAATATGATATATTAAATTTTTCCCAGTATTTTATCACAGGGTGGGTATGGGTGTGAGTGTGGGTAGTTATACAGGAGTTATCCACATCCATACCCATCTTTATGTGAGTTTCCATCTATGAGTTTTATTTATTTTTACGATGTTCGAAGGGATGCTACAATCATTGTATTTTACTCTAGTTAGGTTGAGTGATGTTCGTTAATTCTATTAATGAGCGTTACAGATGTACGCGAACCTTCAGTTTGTATAATATATAAAGTGTTAATATTGACGATGAGCAAAGGAGCTGGTTTCTCTTTGAATCGTAAAATATTTTGTTAAACCATAAATATGCTTGCACACTTGTTGTTCAAAATGGAACAATCTATTCTTATCCCGCTAACTGTATCATAATCAACATGAAAGGATCGATCAATAATGTGATTCATCGAACTTTCAACAGAAGTGATAATTGAAAGCAACCCCATCAAGAATAGAAATCGTATAATAAACATTATAATGCTTGATCCTATGATTGACAAATAATTATTTATATAGCTCGTATCAGCAAAAACCGTAGATTAGGTTCGGTTAACTAGCAGTGGACTAGTTGTTGAACCAAATTTAAAATAGGAAAAAGCCTATTTGCTATAAATCAACTACTCACATTTGACCAATCTAGTAGAATAAACATAAATAAAAAAAATTATTTAGTTTAATTCTTTGAATGTTAGTTATGACGATTAATAACAAGATCTGATTTGATACATTTTGGTGCATATCGGAGAACACTTATTGAAAAATCAAGCTAAGTCTATGTGCTAATGGCTTATACAGAATCGAAAAAACCTAAAATGATGTGCAATTTCGTCAAAAGTTCAGAGAATGCTTCCAAGGCTATGATCGAACTTTATTTAAATGTAATAAAAAGACTGAATAAAATGTCGACTACCTGATGCATATGCATAGTACATCTCATAAAATATATTAGCAAGCGAAAGCACTATAGGATGAATAAATACATTAATAATGTAGTCAAACAATTAAAAAATAGTATGAACTTCTATTTTACACGCTTAACACAAGATCTGTTAACTCCAAAAGCGATACCTACAACGAGTGAAAATATCTATTAAATCTTATTTATTGTAACTGATAGAATTTCGTCATTATGAATATGTTTGTGATTAAGTGTTTTTGCCAATCTAAATTACTAAGAGTAACGAAACAAAATCATAGATTAACTGCAGATTTTAATTAAAAGTGCTGTTTGCTATCGATTTTCATAAGAGAAGACTATACGAGCGATTGTTTCTTGTACTAACTGTTTTTTGATGATAAGAGGAAAGATTGCAGCAATTCTTTTTTTATTCATATCAAATGCATGAGATGATTGAAAAGAGATACATAAAGAAAAAGACGAATCGAATGTCTTCTTCAAGTTTTTTTTTCATACCAAAATTTCATGACTTTCTAAGTCAAACGGAATGGTTCATATATGGCAGCAAACGGATAAAAGAATTTTTTTAGTAGAACCTCGACAATGCTAAAATGTGGAACTCATATAAGCATTCTAGCATCATTACACCAATTAAAAAATACTTAAAGTCTAAAACCTCTCGTAGACTACAGTGATTTTGAAAAATAATCGATTATTAGAATAAGAAACTCTCTAATTTGTGGATTTTTGCATGAATAATTTTTTTTAATTTTTTTTCCACGAGAATGCCGCACTTTTTTTTATTTGAATTGTCGGGTGTGATTCTTTGCTTCGTCCACAGCCACACCCACACCCACACACCCACACCCACACCCATCCACACCCACCCACCCACACCCACACCCACATCCTTTTTACAGATGAAGTCACACATAGTTAGTTCTTTGAAAAGCAAAAAAGTTGGCAGGTAACGAGAAACTACTTAGGGTTCTCTTAAATGGTATAACGAATGTCGATAGAGAATTTGGGGAAAAACAAGTAGTCGAGAGTGAAAGGAGAGGAACGACGATACGAATGAGATAGAGTGTGAGCAGGTGCGGATGTGGTTGTCGGTTTCGACGAAAGGTAGATTCATTTCCACACGCACACCCACACCCACACCCTTATGTTTCTCTTTCTTTCTTTCTTTTCATCCTGTTTTTTTCTTCGTCTTTGCTTGATTACATCTTATCAAGAGTCTTTTGCCACTTTTCATCTTTTTTTCTAACGTATTTGCAAGCCTAAATGACTGAAAATCAATCCATCACTGTTCATTAGGTTTCAGAAACGGTTTTCTTCCACTTTTCAAGAATCAAGTCTCAATGTCAGATTCCATTAACTTTTTATTTAAATAATGTAACAACAACCTAAGTCTTTTAGGTGGAGTGTGAATGTGAATGTGACTATGGATGGGTGCCCGTATCTCTGCATGGTCGTCCACACCCATACCTCCAGTCTCATCCTCACCATTCTACTTATACTCCCACCCGCACCCTCACCTGTCAAAAGAATTAACCCCAATAAGACCTCTCTTGGACTATCACTTGTTGTCGTCATGGGGTTCGTGCAGACTCCTATTAATAAAAAAAATATAAAAAAAAAAGAATTTCATGCGTCCTATTTCAAAGATCGCGAAGGCCACAAAAGATGCCAGCCACTCTCGATTTAATTAAAACTCACTACTCTAGCTGTAGTTGCTGAGATCGGCGCCTGGTCTCGCTTTCGCTATCTCGCACACAGATCAAAAAGTCCACAAATTATTTTCATAATGCGGGGGTTACTTTAGGTGAACGAAATGTATTATCGAAAATTAGAGAAAATATTTACTATTTCAGGAACTCTTCTTTCTTATATGTGGTTCAATCAACATACACTGATACTCTGTTCTAGAGATCATGGCTACACAATATATGGACTTTGGATGAGTAAAGTTGAAAAAAAAATTCGCGCCCGACTACTAGAAGATGTTTCGCACCTTTAAAATATGATAACAGCAGCCGGTCTCTTATATTTATCATTATTGCCCATACATGAGTTTGTTGCGTTATCTCTTGTTAACAGAGTGCAGTTGAGAGTTTTTGCATGCACTACTTCTTCTTTTAGAGCTAGTCACAATCATCACTACAATGAGCTTTTCTCGTTCGGGCTGCATTATGAATATATTAAAGATAATCTTCTATATAATTTACCGTATTATTAGAGATGTAATTACGAATCTTCAATCATATTGGTTTCGTTCTCCCAAAAATAATACTACCATCCAATGTGAAATTTTAACCATTTTGTATCGTCTAAAGTCAACCGAAGGCGATATACCCAGAGATTGCGATTTTATGTGGCTGCATGAAAAATTTTATGATGCTGAAAAGCTCCTGAAATATAATCCAAATTGGGTACTTTACACGATTTCTGATCGATATGCCTATTTTACACTCTTACCAAAACCAATTGCAGAATATAATGTGAGAAATGCACCTTTTCTTTTCTTGAAACAGTTTACTGATGCTCTCAAATTAGCTCGAATGCCAATAAAGTAAGTTTATGCTAAATTTAAGTAAGCATCTTGAAATTTGCATGCATTGTGATTTATTGTATTTAGAGATTTTTGTACTTTTGCATGCCATTCACTAGGACCTATGAAAGGAAAAGTAATTGTGTTTACCAATTGTCCGAGAAGTGGTTCTACACTGATAACTCAAATGGTTCAGGTTGGCCAGAAAGTTCAAACTATTGCAGAACCTCTTCCTTTTACAAATCTAGCGA
Source organism: Rotaria sordida (assembly GCA_905250125.1). Taxonomy (NCBI): domain Eukaryota; kingdom Metazoa; phylum Rotifera; class Eurotatoria; order Philodinida; family Philodinidae; genus Rotaria; species Rotaria sordida. The sequence continues at coordinate 10,974 of CAJNOL010003523.1, forward strand.
TGATGTCTGATGAACACATATGGTCTCCAGACTTCTTCAATACTGTACTTCGATCACTTTTTTTATACATATTGCAAAGATATGACAAAAGATCAGATTTACATAATAAAACTGGATTCGCTTAGTGCACCGTTGGTTGGTCACATACACAAACTTTTCCCTGAAATTCCACACATATTTCAATTTCGTGAAAATGTGGAAAAGGCAACGATTTCTTCATATAAAATGATGGATGCGGCAATCTTTTGGAAAGAAGCTGTTTACTTACAATCAAATTTTCCTAAATTAGGAAAATGGCTTTTTGGATATGAACTAGAGAAAAGTACTGTTGAAAAAGTTAAACCAGAAAGTTTATTGGAACGAGCTTTTATTATTTTCGCTGCGCCTACGCCTGTTTTCTGAAAAATAGGCATTGTTATGCTCTTCCAGAAGTAACATATGAAAATTTAATATCAAAACCAGAAGAAACTATTAGCGCAGTTTTTGATGTTTGTGGCATTTCAAAATCACTAATTCCAGAAGCAGTGACTGCATTGAATAGAGATTCTCAAGCTGGAACTGTTTTAAGCAGAGATAAAATGGCACAAGTTAAAAGCCCTGAACTTAGCAAGTTTCATCGAAAAAGACTAAATGAAATAGCAAAAAGAATGGAATTACCTGAATCTGTATTCCATTTTTAAGAAACTTGAACTTGCCAGTTGCAGTATTTATGATTTTAATTAATTTTGTGTTTTTTTCTGAATGTGTAAAATGTCATTTTGATTATAACGGGTATGCCAGAATAAATGTCTTTCTACGTGTTTCTTCAATATCTCAGTCAAAAATCATTGCAGCAACCTAATTTTTTTTTGAAAATGCAGAATTTAATTTTCTACAAAAGTGATCTTTATTTACTAATGTAAATAGTTTCCATCATTTTTAAAAACTGTCAACAAACAGCTAGTCCAAGAATTATAACTTTCAAAAACAACTTCGAGCCTTATTTTTTCGTAGTCCGTTTTAATTCTTCAATAAAACTTTTTTCCATGTTATTTGGTCCCAGTTAATATTCCCAGCAAGTTCATCCCAAATACAATAGTTCAGAGGATTTAAATCTGAACTATTCGAAGGCTACTGATGTTGATCCAGAAATGCTGGAAAATGGCTGACGGTGAAAATGAGAGTGAGTTTGAAGGTGAAGATGAGTTTACAGAGGAGAGATAATTCAAGCAGTCATACGACATGTTTTGATCCTTGCTAAGAATCATCAGACATGTTTAGAATCACAATTACGTTAATTAGTATCGAAATTTTAAAAGAAGGCAGGTGGAAACAAGCTTATAACTTTAGGACGAAAAGTCATTGCGGGTGTGGGGTGTAGATGTTGTTCTTTCAGTCACATCCTCACACCCTCCTTTTCTCTCAAAACTAAATTCACCTGTCTTGACAATGATAGTAGATATATCGAAACGTCGACAGTATATTATGATTATGTATAAATAAATAAATTTAAGCTGCTGTAAAATTAGTCTTTCATTTAATGGAATTATGCCCATTACAAAACATAACTACATCACACTTGACGCTACACACAACCAAAATCTCAATGACATCAATGATACGAAAAGAGCACATAATCTAAAATAGAACCGTCATTTTCGTACAATAAAGTCTCCGATAAAAAAATCACTGTATCCATTTTTCTTTAAGTCCTTTTGACTTCTACTTAGAAGCGAAGAAATGGTTGAAGGATTTCTGCTAATGAATAATCCGTTTTCTTTGGAGAAAACTCATTTCTGCCAGAAACTTCTCTTAAGATGAAAAAGTAAAATGATCAATTTCTCTGTAAGTCTTTTAGACTTCTGCTTATGACTGGAGATATCGACGAAGAATTTTTCTATCGTATAGATTTTGTTTCTTTGTAGTGTGGTGGTCTTATGAAGGTATTGTGTTAGAAAGTGTTTTTCGCTTTGACTTTGTATGAATAAAATAAAGAGATGAAAAAGAACGACGAAAAAAAGAAAAACAATAACGTCACCCTTCTTTTTTGACTCGTACCAAAAATAACTGTCCTCTCTACGATAGTAAAAGAAAAGAAAGCAACAAAAGTAAAGATTGTACCTGGTGGTCTGTCTTTTTCTTAATCTGACTGATGCAAGATATCGAAAGAATATTTATCTAAATATTTCCATACTTCTTTTCTCAACTTCTTCAAAAAAAAAGCAGAGTAAGAAGGTGATTATGATTATATTTTAGAAGAGTGAGAATAATAATTCACGAGTAATATAGCAAACTTCAAGATCAGATCAAATGGCTACCGATCTTGAATGTCAGACGTCGATAACAACTCCTGAAATCGATGAACGTCTTTATTCACGACAACTGTATATAAACTATTTTTTAAATATGAGAAATAAGAAATAAATATTGTTTATTCTTTTATTAGTTAGACAAATATTTTGTGATTTTGGTCAAAACTTCAAAGTACTCGATACAAATGGTGAAGATTCAATAACAGAAGAAATAGTCGATTCAATCAGTCACGTATGGACTGTTTCGGAGTAATGGAAAAAGTTTGTTTATTTAGGTTTGTTTTTCAGGATGAAATTGGTATTGTATCAATAGCGACATATACAAAACATGGTTTCGAAGATGGATCATACGTTACTGTTCATGATGTGAAAGGAATAACTGAAATTAATGATCGTGAATTCAAAATCACTGTACTAGGTTTGTGTTCTTTTTTTCATTAGTTATTTTGTCTAGGTAGGGAAAGATTATGTTTAGATCCATATACATTTACTATCGGTGACACAAGAAATGTTGGTGTTTATAAAGGTAGTGGAACAGTCACTGAAGTCAAAAAAGCAGAAACTGTGCATTTCGTAAGTCGATTCTTTTCTTCTTTCTCTTCGTTGATCATCAGGTTTTGAATTATTTTCTTCAATTTAGAAATCTTTTTTCTGATTCATTGAAAAATCCAGAAATATTAATTTGTAATTTTTCAAAGATGTCAATGTCTGCTAAGCTTCATTTATCATTTCAAGGTTTATCACTTTTTCAAAACCAATATAATGCATTGCCTCAACCATGGAATGATGTATATCATATTCATTTATTCTTTTATTTATTTCTTATTTAGGATGATGCAGATAAATTCTATGAAATAGTTGAGAAATTAAATAGAGAAAATGGTGAACAGGTATTAACAGATCAACTAAATAAACATTGGATAAGACTATTTGCTAAAACATGTACTGGTGATTTATGTCCAATTCAATCTGTTATTGGTGGTATTGCTGCTCAAGAAGCAATCAAAGTAAGAAGAATTTCATTCATTCATTCATGTTTTGTTTTGTTTTTGTCAGGCAGTGACAGGAAAGTTCTCAGAAAGTTGAGTTTCATCAGCTACTTTCTTATCATCTCTTTATCTTTATCCAGAATTCTTTCACTTCTACAAAATTCATGATGTATGAATGACAAGTGATATTGATTCTAGTTTTAATCCGACTTTTTTTTTTGAAAACTTGAAACTCTTTGTTTTGAGGTCAATATGTTGATCGTCATTGTGTCTATTGTCGACAACCATTGGTAGATAGTGGTATATTTAGTACAAAAGCAAGTATTCAAGTTGTTGTACCATTTCTTACTGAATCATATTCATCTACCAACGATCCATCCGATTCAACAGTAGACCTGAGTACTGCAATAAATTTTCCAATTTCTATTAACCATATTATTCAATGGGTACTCTATACTTTTTCTGGTCTATTTACAATTCCTGGTCAACAAAGTGAAGAATTTATGCGGGATCCCAAAGATTTCGCTGAACGAACAGCTAAAAAGCCCTCTGAAGATGAAAAAAATGAAATTGTTGAAAATGTTAAACATATTCTTATTGAACATCGTCCAAGAAATTTCACCGATTGTATCAAATGGATAAGTTTATATCGTTTACAATAGAAATGAATGTTTATCTTTTTTTGTTCATTTAGTCTCGAAATCTCTTCGAACAACAATTTCATAATGCAATTGCTCAGTTACTTCATAATTTCCCACGTGATCATGTGACATATAGAGGTGAACTTTTTTGGAGTGGATATAGACGATGTCCACATATATTGAAATTTGATGTTAACAATAAACTTCATTTGGATTTCATTATTGCTGCATCCAATTTATTTGCACATATGTATAATATCCCACAAATATGTGATCGTCAATTTATTGCACAAGAAGTAACAAAAGTACAAGTGCCTGAATTTAAACCAAAAGATATTTCCACAGCAGATAACGATAGTAACCAATGGAGATTTGATGATCAGCAACGAATGAATGTTCAAAAGGAAAACAATTCATCCGTTGAACAACTTCTTAATCGATTGCCTAAACTTGATGAAATAGTTGACATTAACATTCAACCATATGAATTAAAAACAGACGATGATACGAATTTTCATATGGATTATATAGGAGCAACAACTCTTTTACGAGCTGAAAACTATCAGATACAAATAGTTGATCGAAGTCAAATTAAAAGAATTGCTGAAAATATAATTCCAGCTATTGTAACAACAACAGCAATGGTTACAGGTCTTGTTTGTCTTGAAGTTTATAAATTAATTCAAGGTCATAAGAAGATTGAATCATATCGAAATGCATGCCTTAATTTGGCTTTACCATTGTTTGCATTTTTTGAACCGGTACCACCAAAATGTCAAAAGGTATAGAATATTAGACAATCACTTTTGAATAACTATCAATTCTTCTCATTTAATTGTAGTATTTAGACAAAGAATTCACTTTATGGAATCGGTTTGAAGTGAAAGGTAATACGACATTGGAAGAATTCATAGAATACTTTAAGGTAAAGAAAAATCAATCCGATTTAGGATTAATTTTTGTTTAACTTTGAATTGTGAAATATAGTGTGAGCATAAACTAGTACCAAATATAATTTCAGAAGGATCGTTTATGATTTATAGTGCACATTTTATGCATCAAACGAGTAAAATACAAAATATGAAACGAAAGTATGTATTTACTTGGATTGTGGATTGATAAAAACAAATTAATCTCTTTTCGTTTTGTAAGAATTTCTCATATATATGAAACGGTGAGCAAAAGAAGAATACCACCACACGTTCGATCTCTTATATTAGATATGTTCTGTGATGACCTTGAAGGAAATGAAGTGTGGGTGTGGGTGTGGGTGTGGGTGTGGGTGTGGGTGTGGATATGAACGTGAGAGAAGACACCCACCCACACACCTACCCACACCCACCCCACCCCACCCACACCCTTACAAAATCCATGTCTTCGTTCAATACGTATATAAATATGCGAGCTATGATGCACGGAAAACGAAAATACACAATCACACTGGTATTAAAAATGACTCTTCGAGACCATATGTTTATTCATTCTGAAGTATTGAGAAAGCGATATCAGCAATCAACGTAACTGATTATACTCTCTTTTTTAGAACCACTCACACCCATGACGGAAATATTTAATCTTTGGAAAAGAAATCCATGACTTCAGTGTAGAAATTGATCCTTTTTTCTGGATGCATCGGGTTTGATTTAGATAATTTGTCATGAAGTCAGAATTATCATAAGGTCATATTCAGATCATAGGGCTGCAGGTGTGCATTTTCTCTTTAACACAATCCGTACTCGCACACCTACTCTGGTTACAGATTTTTATCGATAGGCTCTTTATTATAAAAAATACACGACATTCATTTATCACGAAAACAAAATAATAATTCACAACTAATCGATTTGAGAGTAACAAATATCTTTATTTAGAAATGAAAATAAAATATTTTCATTTGATTTACTATGCAATAATACATGAAAACAGCATTTGTTCCACCAACAAAATAAATATGTTGCTTTTTATTCTCAGCAGTCAATTGAGCAATGATTGGCATTCCATCTGGAGTCATTGGACGAATACAAAATCTTGGTAGAAGAATTTCTGGTTCACTTGCCTCGATTTCATCAGGTAAATAACATCGTATCGTTGCATAAAATAAATCAATTAATTGGGTAAGATAAGTTGATTGAACAATTCCACGATGGCCACAAAAACCATATGCACCTGTTACATATAAATGTTGTTCATCATAGCTTGGTGTCACATTTATAACACCGATTGGTTCTTTTTCGGCTATTTTAAATCCATTTTTTATTGAATGAATATTCGAAAGCTTTGTCCAACATCCGAAAACACCTTGAATAGCTAATAATACATTATCTAATAATGAAGAATTCAAATTATTAAGACTTGAAGCCAAAATTATTTTAGAAGAAGATATATCATCCATTGAACAAACTTTGGTTGACCATTTAAATTTAACATTTGGATTATTTTCTAGAAACTCAATCATATTTTGACAAAGTTGTAAATGATTAATAGTAAAACCAGGTACTTCAATTCCACCAGCATCACCATCTTGAAGTACAAGACCAGATATTTTTTCAAGAATTTGTGAATGTGATAACATTTGAAGATTATCTTCATTTTTATGATATTTTTTTTGAAATGTTGAAACAACATTTAACGAAGTTAATGATGAACATACACGAATAATTCGATGATTTTTAATTGTATCTTCAACTAATTGTGGATAAATTTGAAATATTTTTTCCCATAATTCGATTCCACGTCTATTTATATTTGATACAAATTTATGAAATAAATTCACAACTAATTCTGGATAACCAGCAAGTTCACTAAATCTATCAATCCATAATCGTTCTTGATTATTATATTGATCAGGTATTATTTTCCATCCTCCATGATCTAATGGATATTTTCTTAAACTATTAATTCTATTAAATACTGCTTGCGGCATTGTTTCTGTTATAGATGCATGTCGCGCATCACATCCATCAAGTGTTGTACCACGACAAGATATTTCATTTTGATTAGATTCATCTTTTGGATTAGGATGGTTATGTTCATCAATAATAGTGACTCTATAACCGCTTCCACTAAGAAAGAAAGCAGTTGCTAAACCCATAATACCTGCTCCGATGATAGTAATTTCTTCATTTTTTCTAGATGAATCAATTAAAAATGGTAATGGTGATTTAAATGATTGTTCAAGTACAACATTGGCAAGAACAACAAGAGCAGCTTGATCCATAGCTTCACCACATCCAGGTACAGTCAGAGCAGCTGATACAGCTTCTAATTGTGTTGGAAGATCTTTAATTGTACTTAAATCAAATGCATGTGAATCTAAACGAGCACTAATTTGTCCTTGTCGAACACGTTCAATAAGCATATCAAGAGCTCCTGGAGCAAATACACAAAATGCAGTAACAGATACAAGTCTTGCTCCATTTGGTATGATTTGAAAAAATTCTTTAGATAATTGTTCTTCAATATTTGTAACTCTATCAGCATCAATAGCAAGTATAACATATGTAGCATTGATAACAGCTTGTTCAGGTGTCATAGCAATATTGATATCAGGAAAATCAATACCTTTACGTTTTCGAATTTTTGACTGAATAGTTTGATCAGGATTTGTTAATGATGGACTATAAACAATAACTTTATGTTTAGCTCTATATAAACGATAAGCAATTCGCCTTCCAATAGCACCTGATCCAATAATTCCAATGGTTGAACATGTTCCATCATTTGGCAAATGAAGATGTTCAATTATATATTCAGCAACAAATCGAGAATTTACACTTAATGTATTTAATACATTTATATTTAGTTGTCGAGCACGATCAATATGAATACGAGAAAGTGCTGAACCTCTTCGAATTAATGTTAATTGAATATCATAACTCATAATTGAACACCATAGTTCAAGTGTTTCACTTCCAACAGAATTACTTCCAACAATAATAACATGAGGACGATGTTGACGAATAGCAAAACGAAGACTTTGTTCATTTTGAACTAATTCTGGTAAATAAATTAATTGATTACGATTACGAATTTCACTTTTAAATGGATAAGCAATCAATACTTGCATGTTTTCAAGTTTATCGTTTTTTCTTTCCAAATATCATTTATTTTTCTTGAAGAGAATACTAAAAAAAAAAGAAAAAAAGAACGACGGCAACGACATTAGAGTCAATCTAATTTTATATATAATCATGATTCATTCACGAAGGACTAGTTATCTTTTTTTTCGTTAACGCACGAAAATAAATAATTTTTATTTGCGATCGTATTACTTTCATTTATATTTCGACTATGATAAAGTACTTTTTTTTATTGAGAGAGAAAGATAAATATATAAAATAAAAATTACGTATACTCACTGTATGGACATCAATATGGAATGAAAAAATAACGTCGCTTCTTCTTTCTTACAACGAGAGTGTAGGTGTGGGTCTGGATCTGTGCATGAAAGAAAAGATGATCCACCCCCACCCCCACACCCAATGATTGAAGTTTCAAAATCCTATGGGAATAATCAAAATTATCGATCCGATTATTCTGCAACAAAATCAAAATTAAAATTATTTGAAAACTTCTGATTTTAATCGATAATGAAACTTCATCTCGATCAATTTGAATTCTAATTTAATTGTACATTATTTAGATTATAAATTTGATTAAAATCTATAAAAGTCATGTGTGTACTGATTTTGATTAATAAAAAAGCTTGGATTAAGCTAGATATAATTTCGATTTTGTAGCATGGCACAGTGATTGCTAACATCAGTAGGAAACCATTCCAAATAATAAAACGCTTTTAGTGTGAGACTTTTGCTATCAGATAAAATTTATCGAGATTAAACAAAGTCTAAAGTGAATCATATTCTAGGAACTTTCTTCTCAAGGTGCATCTAATTTCTTTAAATTTTGATCGATACCAAAATGTATCACAAAAACTTGAATTTCGGAATTAAAATACGCAATTTTCCTGACTAGGTTTTGAATGTTGCTACAATCTGTAGAGTCTTTGTCAAAATGTATGTTTGAGCCTCGATCTATAACATTCGAAAAAAGATAGTATTTCCGAGTTCTAACTAAAACACATATGATTTGAAAAGACACTTATATATCGAGGCTAAAATATTTATTTTAACTTAGACTCTCGGCCGACTTTAGCAATATCAAAACTTAAGTGGGCTAAATTTCAAATTCAAATTCGAGTTTTGATGACCCATTTTGATATCGATCAAAGTTTAATGAAATTAGACATACTTCGAGAAGAAATTTCTATGGAAATGGTCCATTATATACTTTGTCTAGTCTCGATAGGCTCTATCTAATAGCAAAGGTCTTACAATAAAGACCTTTTTTATCACTTGACGTGACTCCATTTAAATGCATAATCAGATCTTCCAAATAAATAAACCTATTCTCCTAAGATCTAGAAAGTAGGAAGAGGGAGAACGTTTCTCCTCATATGGATTCAGTAGCTTCACATCCCGAGAAAGTACTTCTCTTCTATTTTGCTATTGAAAAACGTAAACGTTTTAGAAGCAAGAGAACCTTGTGCCCCTGTCGTCTCTATTCATAGTTACACTCCCAGGTCTCTCGTAAGTTCCATTAATCTTACTCCATTTATAACGTAATCGTAATAATAATAGTATAGTGTATTATTGGAGGTACAGATATGGTTAAGTGCCTGTCTTTTCCGGCTATCTAGAAAGATCAACATTGGTTTCTGTACTCCAAAAAATTAAACAAAAAAAAAATTAGTGATCGCTAATGTCATAATTTGAATGCCAAAAAATACTGGATGGAATTATAACACTGACGAAATGAAATGCTGTCCCTTAATATTGTTTGTAATAAATCAATATACGATCGTGTCATTATTGATAAGAAACAGTATTTCTAGGAAGTCGAAAAATTTCACCCACGAGATTATTTTAATATGATGAAACATTAAATTATATGTTTTGCTGATGGTTGAATGAAACGTAAGTTGTTAGCACATTTAGTGAAACAAAAAAAAAACGGAGTAATTTATTGCAATATGTGAGATTATCATCGAGAACGACACTTATTGCATTCTGCTTAATGTTTACGCTTGGTACGGACAATAGGTTAACGTATTTATAGGGGAACTAGTCATGGTACATGTGAATTTTATACATGACTACCGGAATTTATACTTTACTGATTATGTATTGTTCTTGTTCTAAATAAATTTCACTTAAATCTGTGTAACATTTTTGTCTGGATTCTTTTCATATTATTCAATTGCTTTCTCATATAATATAATTGCATTTTCATATTTATGTTGATGAGAATAGATTTCATCAAAAATTGATGATATTGTACCGATTGTTTCATAATATGAGCAAACTTAATTTTGTATAAAGATGATTCACTTGAAATATAGCTTGATTTCACCATTGATATAATAATTTTAATTGTTGATCTTTGTCTGAAATTTAAGCAAGTTTTACAATCCAATTATTGTTCGTAGTACGATTTAAAGATTGAATTCCAAAAAACACTACCCATTGATAGAAAAATTTCTTCTTCTTCTAAATCGAATTGACTCTGGTTAGAAATATCAGCGAATGAAGTTGATATTTGAATTGTACAATTTAATTCTATTTCGAATAGAATTGATTGTATAAAGTCGAATCCACGTTGAACATAGATTTTGGCTAGTTGTTAGTTTTTACTTGTTGATAAAAATTCATTGAATGATACTAAATGATCTTGCTGTAATTTTTCAAACTCATTATTTAATAATCCAACTTCTCGATAGACAACTGATGTTACTTCCGATGAATTTGAACATTGTTGTGAATGATACTTTTTCCAATCTAAATAAAGATCTTTAATAAAATAACACAAATTATAACGAATGAAAACGTCTTGTGTTCGTAAGGCTTTATTAATTGTACGATAATGAAATCCATCGACAGTATACCAATAAATAGTACGCTCAACTGTATATTCTCGTTTACATTTACTGATTTTTCCAATTCTATTTCATTCTCATTGTATTGTTATCGAAAAAAAACTCAATCATTTCATTTTTATCAATGTCTGTATAAGTTTCATTAATAAAAATATTACGTAGAATTTGTGAATACATGAAAATTACTTCTTGAATATT
>CAJNOL010003524.1:0-22016 GCA_905250125.1 Rotaria sordida
GGCCAACTTGTGAATAATGCAAATGAATCATTGGTAATCAATGAACCATGTTTACAGAATGGTTTTGTTCAAAATTTAACTTACGATGATATATTTAGTACACCTTGTGCTCGAAATCAATATGCACCATTACCAAGTATTAATAAATCATCAATATTCTCATTCATGTAAGAGATATCTTGTCAAACATTTTTAAAAATCTTTAATTACTTTTACTTTTAGAGGATCCGGTGATTCTTCACTATGTTCTGATCTTGTACGAGAACGTTTAAATCAATCAATTTGTACATTAACAACTTGTAGTTTTGATAATGTCTATCAACCAGTACCAATTTCACCATCAACTAAATTTATTGCTATTTCAGCATGGTATACAACATTCAATAATTTAGCTCCAAATATTAGTTTATTACCTAATACAGATGGAAATTATGATTTTAATTCTGTTAATTTTAATCAAATTCAAACAGCTATTGCTGCAATATGTCGTCAACCATGGTCAGATTTACCTCAACCAGATAAATATCGACCATGTAAGATGAAATAATTCATTAATTTATTTCCTATTAGTCTAAAATTCTTTTTTTTTGTATATAGTTTTATGTTTTAATTCAATGTATCATTGGACATTACTTCAACATGGTTATTCAATGAGAGATGAAAATCTAAAAAATTTTCATATTGTTAAATCAATTAATTCTAATGAAATTGGTTGGACATTAGGTTATATGATAAATCAAACAAATTCTATAGATCCTGAATTTCGACCGAAACGTTTAATAACTAAAGATGAATTTGGTGGTTTATTATTTTTATGTTCGTTCTTGCTGATTGTTAGTGCAATTATAACTATTATAGCAATGATGCGGTATAAAAGACGTCGAGATTATTAAATAAAATGAATAGGTTTTTTTTTGACATTAATGAAACTAGTGATTTATTTTTTTATAATTGATAAAAATATTTGTTTTTTTTTTTATTTATAATGTTTAGGAGATGATTTAATGTATTCAATAAATGTCATATGAACTCGAGAAGATTTTTCATTTTTATTATGATTAGATATTTCATAGTATCGATAATGATCAATAATCATCTTAGATAATAAATATCCAATGAATAATAACATAGGTTGATTTTTATTTAAACAATCTTTAATAAATTTTTGTTCAAGCCATGAATGATAATCATCCCAATTATTTTCTTGACTAAAAACATTCCAAAGATATTTTAATGCACTAGATTAATAAGACAAAAACTTTTAGGAGTTTTTTTTGTTTTCTTCCTAAAATAATTCATTTACGTATAAAATTTTGGTTTTTGTATACGAAATTTGCGCCATGTTTCACGTAATCGAAAAATAGATGGATGATCAAAAGTAGCTAAGATAATACGAATACTATGGATATCATGATTTTTAATATATAGTTGTTGAACAACCTATTATAATTGATAGAAATCAATGAAATTTTGATTCAATTGAAAGGAAAAAATATTTGATTATAGAATTTGAAAGAAATTTCTCCGATTTTCTTAATGCATTACATTAAATGATTAGCTATTTTCTGATTGACTGCAGCACACCGATAGTTGTTCTCTAAGCGGCAAATATGTCGCCGCTTATTATAAATACTCCGCTATAACGATGGTAGTGCGAATAAACGTATAACATGAACTTCGCTGTGATTCAAACAAGATAAAAGTCGCCGGTATACCGACAATCAACTGATGTTAGTTTGATATTTAAACGATCGGCTATCTGCTAACTGCCATTGTACACTGCGGTATTCCCGACAGTTGTTCTCTGGCTGGCGGACTATTGCCGGTATACCGACGGTAGTGCAAAAAAGTGTACGACATGAACCAAATCAATCGTTATGGATCATCGTAATCTACCATAAATGGCCGTTTTTGTGTCGTTATAACACGTATACAACTCCGTATTCTTTTATATATACGACGATATTACTGATCCTGCATCTATAGAGAAATATGATCACGTTAGCTTGTCGTATGCGACCGTAAACGGTCGTGTAAGGATCTTATTTTTCAGCCAAGATGGTTACCAACAAGCTTTTATAAATATACTCGTCATTGAAACATTATTCCGTTGATACAGCAAGAATCATTCTTCAATCTAAGTAAAACAGAAAAAGCTCAATAACATTCATCAGTCTTTGAAGTAACTGCCAACCCTAGACAAACAATAAGGTCGTATGCAACCGTTTAAGTTAGGGGTGTCAGGGTTTCTCGTTCCCTAGCGTTCCGTTCCTAAGGAATGGAACCCACTCGAAGATTCGTTTCCACATGTTTTTGAGTATATTGAGATTTATGGACGTGCTTACTCTTTGAATCTGTATCAAGTTAGTATGGGTTCCCGGGAACGGAACCAGAAACTGACATTCCTAGTTTAAGTACCATATTTTATTATAAGCCATACCAGTTTTTTATGACTGTTTTTAATGAGAATAATGCACACACCCGATTGTGTACGGCGAAAATACAGTGATATACATGGTACCACATCTCACCATAAACGGCAAAAAATACGGATAATCGTTAGCATCCTCTCTAGAGTATACTTGTTATTTTTTATTGGTTACAATTTTGTCTCATCAATTCACGATTGACTAAAATTATACTAATTTTCCAATCAAAATCAATTTCACTATTCTCTATTGTTTATATGTGCTTAAAAATGTACTGAAGGAGAAGTTACATAAATTAAAAGACGTTTATCTAACTAATTGGAATCTTTTTGTTGTTATGATAGAGAATTTAAGAGTTTATATTTTCGATATTTTTATATCTATCAACCAATTTTTTTAATCTATCGTTGCTAGTAAATATAATTCTACTTCCTGATAAATATCAACTATATGAAGTTCATCAAATTTACCATTCATATATTTTAAAAATATCAATGGAATTTTGATTTTAGTTTTTACAAATAAATTTCAATCTTATCGTACATACCGAAAATAAATGAATAATAACAGATGCTCTCAATTTATCTGTCTTTTGTCTTAAAATTTGTGTAGCAAATAAAGCTACTGTTTTATCATAAAATTCGAGCATTGATGTTATATTTGGTGCTAAAATTTTCTATTAAAAAAAAATATCGAATGATTATATTATTTAGAAAATTTAATTTAACCTTTTCAGTAGATAGAAATGCAAAATTAAATAATTCTTCTGGTTTAATATTTAATAAAAAATTTTGATTAATTAATGTAAGTTCATCGGCAATATCTATTGCTGGATATTTTCGTATGTCATGTACATCAAATTTAATATCAATTTTTATTGGATATAGTGAACGTCGAAGTTGTTTAGATTTTATAGAAATCATTTATTATTATAAAAGAAAATTTCATATTCAATATTAATATTATTTATTTGATTTCATTGAAAATATTCATATTAATACGAATAAGAAAAAAAAATTTAAATGATTAGCGCTGAAAAAATAATCTAGTATGAATATCAAACTGTCGCTCGTATTATCGATGGCAAGAATTGACACATGATTAGTGATCGAATACACTGGCTTCATTAAATTAGATAAGGAAGAGCAAAATACTGATATTTTTAGGTAAAAAATTGTTTTGTATATCAAATCAGTTATATGTATGTATAACGAATACAGGAGTATGGGCATTATTGTGGACGACAGTAAGACTCACGCGCACACTTGGCGTTATCGTACTATCGTTTGAGCTTCATAGAGTGCTTTGAGCGTATATTTAAAATTTGATAGTCGTCATTTAAGAAATTCTTACTCGTGTATGATTACCATCTAGTGCCTTTAGAAATGATAAAATTATTCTATTGTATGGCATTATTTTCAAATTTTCATGAGATTAATCAACATTGACTAAGCTTGGTATATTTGTTCTTTCTCATTTGGTGCTCAAAGTTGTTATCATGTTTCAAATTTCTCTTCTTATGTCACTGTTATCGACTAATTCGAATTGTTGATTTTATATATTTGACTAATATTCGCGCCAGAATTAAACAGGAGTAAGTGTAATCTCAATAACTCCACGGCGGTAAAAGTTAGCGACCTCCGGTTTTCAGTAATTGAAAGGAGAGAGAGAACTTCGGACATCTTATCAGACGAAAAGACGTCCGAAACTCTCTCTTTTCGATTACTGAAAATTGTAGGTCACTAGCTGTTGTTATTGTGTCGAGTTGTTGAGCTTACAATCATTCCTCTTTAATTAATGCTGATTGTCAGACTGAATTCACATTAATACTCAATCAGTGTAGTTTTGATATTGAAGCTGACAGGTGTGTTTTTAGTTAATTTTTCTACATTGTGATATATGTAATTTATCAATGAAAAATGCTCCGTAGAGTTAAATATCTGTTTTATTTAATTTTGTATAGATAAGTATTTATGATGTCGGATACCAATACAACTATACATAAGATAATAAAATGGATTAAAGAACTTTTCAATTTTCGATTGATTATTGTTGTCTAATCTTTCATTAAAGATTTTAAATAGTAAACAAGTTTTTGTATTTAATCATGCACAATACCATTCTATAGTTTGTCAATCTTTTTCTTTTCTCATTAAATAAATTTCATCTATTTGATGTCGAAGTTCACTAATAAAACTGAGTTTTTCATCTTCGATCAATATTCCATTAATAAGAGCATCCATTATCGATGAAAGTTTTGGGTGTGGGTGTAGAATAAGAGATGAGCTACACCCACACTCCACACCCCACACCCCACACCCACACTCCATACCCACACCCTGAATATGTGTATCGTTTCAACCGCGTTTATATGTGGTTCAAAGCATTTCTTTAGCACGTCTGTACACTTTTTTACATCCTGAATGCGTTTGGTTCTTGCGTTTCAGATGCGACTATATTCCGTATTATTTTCACATAGAATGTGTAGTAAACGCATCTAGGCGCTTTTTTATTTCAAAATACATGTTGATGTAAAAAAAAATGTACTGAAAGCACGATTTTAAAAAGCCAATCAGTTCTAATTTTAAAAAAAATTCATTAACCGGCTGGACAATGATTTTTAGTGTGGAATACATGTGGCGTGGTTAAAACCAACTAATCGGATATGTCTGATTTTGGGATGTGGATGTGGGTGTGGCTGAGTGTGGTTATAGATGTGGGTGTGAGTGTAGTTCCAGACAACCAGAACACCCACACCCTCCTACTAGTAATCCGAATTTTATCGAATTTGGAGAACTTTTTGAAAACCGATGGTATCCTTTATTCATATATCAGATAGTAAATGTCAGTCAGTAAGTGATGATCGATGTTTATGCGGTTCGTTTCATTATGGCAGAAATTACTCACTTAACTGCATTTATTATTAAAGTTTATAAGTGAACAGAAACTTTATATTGAAAATACTAGCCTTGTAGAATCCGCAATAGTGATGAACATTAACTTACAGGCTATATTACAGGAACAGTCATTTGATGAATAATCGTGTAAACTTACAAAACAATGGCCAAAAAAACGGCGAGTATTGTATTGTAGTTTTACAATCAGCATATTTGTTTCTATCCACCTTTCGACGACATTCACTTGCCTCTGTTTTCTCAGTCAACAAATAATTCGACAGAAAGAAAAAAGAAAAGTGTCTTTTTTTTCATTTTCAATCTCACATCTTTACGCACTTGTCGAACAAAACACTCGGCACATGTCTCTCTATGATCAAAAAAGAATGAGACCACTGGAAGAATTTATTCTCATATGGCTAGGAAATACAGAAGATAATAATAATAATATTATTGCTCAGCTGCGTCATTATGTGAATGATATTCGAACATTCATGCACACTGATGAATGCATAGACTTTATCAGTGAATTTACTTTTGATCAAAAAATCATCCTTATTGTCAGTATTGATGATGTTATGAGCTACGATATAATTATATTGACTGCCCAAGCGTTTCCTCAAGTATTCATCATTTACGTTTTATGCAATGAAAATACAGTGCAGGAAGAACTTAAAAAAATTATACATAATCATCAAACAAAGGTTCAAGGTCCATTTACCGAAATCGAATCCCTGAAAAATCATCTTGGTCGTGTTACTGCACATAACTTAAGTAATAAACTGATCAGTTTTCAGACTATGAATACGGCTCTAACAGAAGCAACAACATTGGACAAATTAAATAAACAAGATGCATCCTTTATGTATGCCCAGATAGTAAAAGACATATTGATGGAATTTGAATTGACATCGGTATCAAAAAATGACATGATCCAATTTTGCCGTAAATTGTACAATGATAATCCCTTTGAATTGACATTCATTGATGAACTTGAGTACAATCCTCGAAATCAATCCGCACTCTCATTCTATACAGCCGAGCGTTTTCTCTATCGAATGCTTAACAGGGCTTTACGATTACAAGAAATAGATAAACTTTATCATTTACGCTACTTCATTAGACAATTACACGAAGAACTCAAACATTTACATAGAGAAAAAATTCAACAAGGGAAATCGGTTGTATGTCTCTATCGTGGTCAAGGAATGCAACGAGAAGAATTAGACAAATTACGAGACAGTGTAGGCGGCTTATTGTCATTTAATGTATTTTTATCAACAAGTGCAGATCGTGCCGTCGCCCATATGTATGCAGAAACAATGCTATCAGCTACGGATACATTAGCCGTTTTCATGCAAATAGATGTGCAAGCAATAAGTTTAGAAAACAACGTATTTGCTGATATTGGCCATTTGACTCGATTTCCTGAAGAAGAAGAGCATCTTTTCTCAATGGGAAGCGTTTTTCGAATTCTATCTGTAGAATCAGCGATAGACGGAATCTATTATGTCAAACTTGCGTTGACAAGCGATCAAGATGAACAGCTTGCTCATTTAAAATGGTTTATGAGTACTACTCTAAATCTGACGCATCGTCGTGGTCCACTTTTTCGACTTGCCGGTCTAATGCAAGAAATGAGTCAACATTTTTACGCTGAATACTTTTATACCATCTTGTTAAAAGATGAAACAATTCAGGATCAACCAAGCGCACTAGCTAGTATTTATGGTAATTTGGGTTATTTGTGCAAGGAAAAAGGCAATCTACATGAAGCTCTCAATCATTATGAACTTGCGCTTAAACTATATGAAAAAGACTCACCTCACGACAATGATCAAACAATTGCAACTCTCCTTTCTAATATTGGAGGAATCTATACAGCTCAAGGCTTGTTCGATCGTGCTGTAACAAACCTAGAACGTGCTTTAATGATTGATATCCATCCTGCCAACGGTAGAATACCTAATCCTCAATACATTTCCACTCGCTATAATGAACTAGGTGTTATCTGTGAACGTATGGGACGATATGCGAACGCTCTTAATTATTACAAACAATGTTTACAAATACGTCTGGCGAATATACCTTCAAATCATCCTGATTTACTTGCACCATATAATAATATTGCATTACTCTATGATAAACTTGGCCAATCGGAACAAGCAATTGATATTTATATGCGTATTCTTGAGATTAGCACTAACTCATTACCACCGAATCATCTCACATTTGCTACTCTATATCATAATATAGCTTGCAATCTTGAGGATATTGGTCAATTAAATGAAGCACTCATCTATGCTCAAAAAGCGTTCGATATAGTCGAAAAATCATCGTTGTCATCGACTCATGAGATCGTTCTTGGCAATCGTCATCATTTGGAACGTCTTCAGCGTATTGTTTCTAACTCTAGCCCAAAAAACTAAAAATTTTGCGTATCTTTCGATAATTTTGACATGTGTAGAAGTATTCTTAACATTTCCTCTATCAATCTCTTTACTACGTTCTTTTACGCACTTTTTCAAAAACTTTTGATTCGTTAGATTGCACAAATTGGACAGACAGAGAAAAGAAATTTATCATTTATATTGTTTGTTCTACAAATCGACGCAGATGAAAGAACAACCTACGTTCATCAGTATGATATCGGTTTCTTTACCAAATCTAAAGCTAAATAGGTTTTATCAAATTGGATTCACCCAAATTGAGCCATCCGGCACGGAACCGGTCGGAAAATACCGGGAAGGTGAAAGGAGTATTTTCGACGGGAATTTCCCGAATTTTTTCCGAGGGATTCCGACAAGTTTCTGTGCTTAGCGGCAGGAATCAGTAGAAACCGTCCGAAAATCATCAGTAAAATAAATCCGAAAAATTCCTGGCAGGAACACTGCTTCTCGGTTCCAACTATTTCCCGTGTGTTCCTGCAGGATACGATGACATTTCGTACATTTTCCTATCGCTTCCTGCAGTATCCATTTTCCGGAATCAGGGTGTGGGAGTGGGTATTGTTTCTTTCCACCCACACCCACACCCTCATCTTTAATCATCCATGAGTTGAAATCTTCTATCAATGAAGTCAAATGTTTTGCAATCGAACTTTACAATCAATCGACTTGATGATGTATGTCAACTATGTATCATAAACAAATATAACTGCTTTCTTCATTATGTTGAAAACATTGATTAATGGAAAAATGTTGATCGATAATTTTTCTTCCCTTTTAAATTGACAGACAAAAAGAAAAAAAAGCTAATTATAGAGAATCAGTATATATACCATATGATACTTTATTCTAATATTTTTTTTTCTATTGTTTATGATTGTAAGTGTTTGAAAAAGACCAGGCTAAAACACAAAAATTATTTATGTTGTGAAAAGTATCATAAAACTTGAATTATAGGATTGATGAAGAATGTTTATTGCACTCTGAAATTTCAGGTTAACATTCCTGCTCAAGATACTAAAAAAATTCGACACTAAGACAAAAACTGTAAAATAATGTTTTCAAGCTCTTTTATTCGACAGGTGGCGACCAGTGATTTCTTTTTTTTTCTTTCTACTATGACTTGTTCTTTTATTCTGACTAAAATGTCCTACTGTATCGAACATCAGCATCGATATTTTTTGAAATTAACGTTTTACAATACAATCGATTAACAAAAAAAAATGAAGAATTAATTGCCATAATTCGTTATCTCTCTAGAGTCATCCTTCGGTGCAGATGGGTGTCGGATCTGAAACTCCACCTATTCACGTCGACACTCACATCATACGCATCATGTCTGTTTCTCTACTATATATGTAATTGCACAATCTCAAAAGAAATTCAACATAAATCGATGAAATCAAATAAACTATATTGTGGTCCGAAGACACATGGTTATCATGAATTACTTCACTCCAAACCTCCGTGTGTCATCTCATGACTACATTTTTTTTCTCATACATTCTTCGTGTTTATTGTCTTGTCCATTGAATTTCTGTTATAACATCAACTAAATTTTTGTCTTTCTTTTTCTTAACTTCAAACAATTGAAGGACGCCAATTCTCATATGATTGTTTTTGTTTGGGGTGTGGGTGTGGGTGGGTGTGGGTGTGGGTGTGGGTGTGGGTGTGGGTGGGGGTGGGTGTGGATGTGGGTGTGAGGTGTGGGTGGGTGTGGGTGGGTGTGGGGGGCGGGTGGCTGGGCGTGGGATGTGGGTGGGTGTAAGTGTGGGTGTGGGTGTGGATGTAATTGTAGTATTCTCCCACACCCACACCCGCACCTACCCCACCCACTCCACCCACACCCACACACCCACACCCACCCACGCCCACCCACACCCACACCCCACACCCAGCCACCCGCCACCCACACCCACCCACACCCACACCCACACCCACACCACACCCACACCCACCCTCAATCACAGACGTGTTTGGCAAACTAATATTTCTATCTCGAAAAATTGCATCAAGCAAATACTCAACGACAAACTACATAGAGTGATGTTGTAAAAAACTCGTCGAAGAAGTTCCCGTTAGATATGTGTCATATATTTTGTTTTTTACTTTGGTCGCATTCATATTTATTTAATTTTTACTACTATCGAATTAAAATTGCAGAGATGCCGTAATATCTTTTCAGTGATGGTATGATCAAAAATGAAATAAAGGCAACCAAAGTGACGAATACGTTTATTACCTTACTGTTGTTAAAGACCTTTGGTTATGCTAGGTTTAAGTCAAATCAGAATGATGTTTTTAAAATTTATGTGAAAGAGACTCTTTGATTTTGACGATTCTGTCGATGTTGTACTGCTCGATTTGACTCAATGACGTAGAACAAGATGAGAAGGTCATTGCAAGTGACAGAAGCAAACATCTAGTGAGAAGAAGGATAATTTAAAGAAAATTCTTAGAAATTGGTCTGTCAGACTTTAGTGAATTCTGAAGATTTTCTGTAAATTTCAGTATATTATTTTTGATTGATTCTGTTTACTTCGTAATAATTCGTTGTAATTTTAGAGACTTCCTTTTCCGGAAATCTAAATATAGCTTAACTGATAGAAAAAAATGTGTCCTTTTTTTGTCTCAAAAGAAACAAAAACAAATGGATTATTTCAGCAACCAGACTGATATGCTTCATCTAGGATGTAGGTATGGTTTATAATTTAAAAGAGTAACCCTACTCATTCCCAGTCAGTTTTACACCAAACTTTCGCGTAATAGAATAAAGTATGTCTGACTTATTCATTGGATGAGAAGGACTTTTAATTTCAGTCAATGAGCTGTTCAAGCAAGAATCCAATATCAAGGACAACATTAAGTAAATAACGGAATAAACACGAGAAAAATTATTCTGGACTCTTGTATAGTCAATATCCATGACTAAAATACAGAATATTTATTTCTTCCTGATTTTCCATGATCGATCAAGAGAAAAGATCGTTGGCTGGCAGATACAATAGAAATAATCCGCAGTCACATTTTTTCCGTGATTTTCTAGGTTTCTTTGTGATGCTTCCGGGTGCTTGTTGATATATTGTTGTCTGCTGTTGTTATATAGTTTTTTTCTCTATTCTTTGTGCATGATGTTTTAACTTCTTTTATTACGTTTTGTCTTCTCCTTTCTTTCCTCATCACTATATATTTGTGACTGGTTTATCACTTGAGTATTCTCTGTTTATGTTTTAGATAATATCCAAGAGAGAAATAACTGAGACTTCTGTTGTGAAGTCCCATGAAGTCTTGAAGTCAGTTGTTTTTTTCTTGATATAAAAGAGCCATTAGATGATTTGACTAAAATCACTGGACACTATCGTTAGTATATTACTGTATTTCTTCTTCATTGAAAGCGAGACGAGATTGGTTTTCATCAAGATATATGAGTCCTATTTATCATCACGAACAGAACAATATTTATCTATATTCCGTGACTTAGTCTTTAAAAAAATATTAATGTCAAAACAGGAGTAATAAATTTTTCTTCTCATCATTCCACATGTATTTGCAAAAGAAGAAAAAAAAAACAAGGACTGTAATACTTTGAACTATGACTTCAAGTATCATATTTGAAAGATATTCAGGCATGTTTGCCATGGTATATTGTTACCAGCAGTAGAAGGAAAAAAACAACAGAGGACATTTTAAAAACATTGAATGATGGAGACAGACGACCTGTTCTTTGATAAGAATTATACTACTGTAACTCCTGTTTCTTTAGGGAATAGTAAGTTTTCCGTTGATATTTACTATTATCGATATTTTAAATTACGTATGTGTTCTAGATTGCTCGGTATATAATCCATGTGGACGATACGGTCGTTGTTATAATAATCTCAATGGTGAAAGGACATGTGTTTGCAACTTTTGGTGGAATGGAACTTTATGTAATGAAAGTGAGTCTAACAGAAGAGCTGCCATGAAAAGTGATCATCTGAAAAGATGCGACGACAGAAAATCGGGTGACTAATCTGAAGGAATAGAGCTCGATTACAGAAACATGATAAAACTCCTAATAAATTTTTTTCTCCTAACCGTACAGAATATTTTGCGGATTTAATTCTAGTGACAGATAGTGGCAAACAAGTCATTATGGTTGGTGTCATGCTATTTGTGTTGATCGTGATTTTTCATGGACTACAAATATTTTATCATATTCGTAAGAACCGAAAAAATCCATCGACAAAAAAAGAAAAGTTTGTCTCTTTTGTACACAAAGATTGATGTCTTCTAATTTTTTATAGTAGTTCCGACACTCATAATCTCAATCGAAAATTCTTCGATACCTCTAGTGTCGAACCGGTACTCGGTCGTTATATTGTTTCATCTATTATTGTAATTGCTACTGTTATGCTCGCTACAGCAACTCTCATTGTCAAATGGACTATTCTACAACCTATTCATAATGATATAGTTGATAAATTTAAGAAGAACGAGTCAATATTCTTTCAAAGACATACAATTTGTAAAGTGATGGATGTTCGAGCAGAATTCAATATCATTACTTTTCCTGCTGCCTGTTTATTAATTGTGATATTCTCTGTGATTACAAAACGAGTTTCATTTCAACGAGGCAAAATATGTAAAGGTTACATTGGTATTCCAATTCCACTTGATTTTTTCGTTCATGTCAAACGAACATTTTCTGCAGTGATATTCGCCGTCTTTGCAGATGAATTATTAGAGATTGCTAGTCAAATGTTTACATCAAGTAATTCATCGAAAAATGAAGGTATGCCATCATTCTCGATACACTATTATCCTCAAAAAGATATTTTTATTGATTAAGTCAATAAATATTCAATTGATAAACATGTTGCGATCTATGATAGGTTTTTTTTTCATTTTTCTCCAAAGTAAAAAAACAAAAAAACATACAAATAATATAAAAATCTGTTTTCTTCTTAGGCATTATTGTAACATATGTTCGTCAAATATTCAAAGTTCTTGTCATTGGTTTTCATCATTATCCAACTTTAGCTGCTGTTTACATGGATACACCGTTCAGTTTGATGTGTGCTTCTTTGTATACATGGTTAGATTTTAGCATCACTATTGTGGATACTGGTTTATGTCGTAATGAATTTTATCCAACTGACAAAACCTATAATCAAACAGGGGGCTCTCAAATTATCCGATCTTTGAAATATTATGGTACAGGATCGAAATTGTTATTCTTTCAACTTCTTATGGATATTCCTCGTTATTTGTTTTTGTCCTATATTACTGTTAAACTATTCTCATTACTTATCAAACGAATTCGATTTAGAAAGATCGACAATAAACGATTACCACGCGAACAATATAATCTTCTTTTTTCATCGTTGCCAAATTCAGTTGAATCACGTTATGTGAAAAATCTTCTGGGAATGAGAAATAGAAATAAATCAATGAATCGTTTTGCGAAACTATTTCGATTTATTTATGTATGGCGAGATGATTTTCGATTTTCATCACGTATTGTCTCGGTTTACGCAGCTATTTCATTGTTACTTTTCTTTATTACTGTACAAGTAAGTATTGCGATATTTATTTTTTCCATAAAGTGAATGTATTTTATTATATTCTAACAAATTTTATCACTAGGCATTGGTTCAAATTCCTCCGATACTGATTCCACTTCATCTACCTATCCAAATCACATTCAATGTTTTTGTCTTACTATTTTTACAGGATGATCCAAAATTACAATCTAACGAAGATAAATTATCAAATTTTCGTCTACCTCATTTGTATCGACCGTACGTTTTTGCTATTGTGTTCACTCTACTTGTGATCGTTATTCAATTGCTTTGTATGCTGGCATCCATTCGTCGAAATCTTCTACATGCCTTTGCTGGCGATCACTATGAGATTCCAGAGCCAAAAGTCTCAGAAAATGCTAATTATGTGACCGATAATTTTCGTTTTGCTGGTACTCTGATCGGTTATGTAATCTTAGAATATATCTTTTTGGCTTTCTTTTCTTTTATCATTGCCATTATGATTGGATCATTTCTCACATATGGAAGTTCACGATTCTTAGAGCATATACTAAAACTAATTATTCCTGTTTTACTCTTAATTTTTTTCAAGACGTATCTGAACAATATCTTGGGACAATATGTATTTTTACATCATAAACTTAATGTTTTGTCACTTAACAATCGACGTGTATTTATGATCTTCTTGTATTTCAATATTTTCCTTGATGCTTTTCTTGGTTTAATTACTGCATTCATTCGTTTACTCAGAAGTACTATTGGTGGAGTAATATACATGTGTCGACTTGATTATTCACCACTCGGTCGAAAACTAGAAACTACTGATTCAGGTTTTAGTGCCTATTGTGGATTTATTCATGTAGAATGTGCTCATCGTCATCCTATTCTATTGTGTTTTATCAGTCATCTTCTTCGAGATCATCTTTATAGAAAATCATCCAAACATTGGACGAAAGCACGACATAAATGGATATTGGCTGTTTTTCTTTTGAATAATCCAACAATAGTTATTCAACGAAAACAATATCTAAATCGGCCAAAACAAAGTGAGATGCAAGTTGATTCAATTGAAATAATAAATGAGACGTCACAATCGATCGTACATCACCAATCGGATGTAGATTTACAATTCGAATTGGATAAAACACTAGTGAAAGAACGATTCTAATACTTGATTTTATATAATTTTTATTGTGTTGTATTGTTTGAATTTCGAACAAAAAAATTTAATAACAAGTGACAATATGATTGTACTTGATTTCTATTATTTTCTTTTTATTAAAGTTTAAACGAAAAAAAGTTACCGAAAGAGGGCATAAATGTGGCTGTCAAGCTTAGTTGTGGATAGGGTGTGGGTCGGACCTATTTTTCGTCCACTCATCCACCAACACCCACACCTCATCTACTTTTCTGCGCAACTCCATCAACTGGTAGCAGAGATCACGATGAAAGAAACTCACGAAAATGAAATCATCTACCTTGTGTATTAGCAAAGCTTTATTAAGCAGTTTGTATAGAAAAGATAGTTTCGAATACCGCTAAAATGAAAGACCATTCCAGTAAGTCTTTTGAAATTCTTTGACTACAGCTATTTGAACCCTAATCAGATTATATTTTTGTTTGAAAATCACTATGAACTCGTCTCAAATATCAATACTTAGTGTCATTTTGAGAAAAGAGCTAAAATCTTAAACGAGATGAGTTTCTCAACTTTATCACGTCTCTTTTATTACGCCTTAATTGGAGAGACCAGACTATCAGGTCTTGTTAATACATTTATAAATTGTAGTCGAAATAGAGCAATAGGGAAAAATATAAGCTAGAATTTAACAGCAACTGTCATTTTTTTTCTCTTCGCTTGTCGGAAGACATGCCAAGCAATAGTCTTAATTGATTAACACCTTTTCACATTCGACAGTTGTCTATAGAGGGAATCCTGCGAGAACAAAAGAATTCCAAAAAGATATGGGATTTAAGCATGTGCTCTGCTGCAATTTGAAACTGAATTAAGCAATCTGTTCGGTGTTAGTACTTACGAGTGATAAAACCAATCAGATTACTTAATACAGTTTCAAATTTCAAGCGAAAGCAAGACTTGACTGTACAACAAACCTCTAAATCATCATTGCCAGATGAGTATCATAGAGATATCCACACTACGGTTAATACGAGTTTTGACAAACTCATTCTGATACAAATATGAGCTTGTGAGAAGCATTTTTATCTATAAATGCATTGATTCGATGAGTTGTGCATATTTGGATATTGGGCACTTTAAGTGACCGTCACGAAGGGCAATTAGCCTTTCATGAAGATGAAAGTTGTGAATAAAGTAATAAATCAGTTGAAAGAAGAGCATACTTTTTTATTTCATTCAAATTCATG
Source organism: Rotaria sordida (assembly GCA_905250125.1). NCBI lineage: Eukaryota > Metazoa > Rotifera > Eurotatoria > Philodinida > Philodinidae > Rotaria > Rotaria sordida. Next base: position 15,681 of record CAJNOL010003524.1, read on the forward strand.
ATTAGATAATGGTCACATAACACATGCCATTATATCCTCATTAAGATGACGTGAATTTAATCTTTATGTGAAACATTTACATATTGTGCATCAACAAAAGCAATTGTGAGATAAAGCAAATGCCAAACCTAAGATAAACTCAACTTTGCTTGAAAGTAAAAATGTCGACAGTAAAAAAGTGTAGAAATTGTAAAATGTCCGAAAAAGCAGCAGAAAAATAAAAAAAGTAAAACTCTCAAAGATGTTGGATAGATATGTGAGTATGGCTGAGCAGAAGGCACACTCACAGCTTATTGACATGTGATCATCATAGAATAAATTCTCATATTCATCAAAATCATCTCAAATATATGGAAGTTTATTAATTTTACAAAAGCAAAAAGGAAAATATGTACAGAAATATTATACCGCAACGTTCTTCTGGTACATTGAAGCACAAAAGCAAATGAACAGCAGTATTAAAAAATCGAATAAACAGGTTATGCAATCGATAAGTTAATTACCTCATTATAGTATCTGATCTTCTCAACGGTCTGTCTTTTTATTGCAGCGATAAAAAGTTATGATTGTGCAATAAGAACATTATTTAACATAGGTAAACTAATTGATTGAATTTCATTCTTTCTTTTTCACTAATAAAAATTTAATTTGAATTCAGCTGCTTTGTTTTTTAATTTTCTAAACGAAAAAACATTCAGAAGTTCTTACTTCAGTTTTCGACATTTTTACTTTTGATACTTTTGCTTCGACATTTTTCTGTTGACATTTCTCGCTTTTGACATTTCCTTGCCGATATTTTTACGTTCAAACACAGTTGAGACAATCGAAACCTAACAATTGAAAGCAATGTTAATTTGAAGAAGGTTAAATAGAAGCATATACTCATTCATTCTTATACTACGCGTCAAGAACATAGTCGGAACGGAAAGGTAGCAGTCGAACATTACGCACATGTTATTCTAACGAGAAGACGTGCATATCCTAGGAGAAGTACTGAATCTAGGATGATCATGTAACGAAAAAGTTTCAGCAGAGTACGGGTAAGAACACTTTTTAATCGAATCATATTCCGTTACTGTGAGTCTCTTTGATTGTTGGGAAAGTATATACACATTTTGTCAAAACATTTGACCTATTCTTACATGTCGGCTTAGGATGCAGTAAAATTTATATTCTGTGCTGCAGAATTTCGAATCGATTTGGAACTTAAAAATCCTAATTCCATGGTCCTAAAATTCAAACTAATATGTCACAAGGGTGTGGGTGTGGGTGGGTATGGGGTGTGGGTGTGAGTGTGGATGGGCGTGGGCGTGGGTGTAGATTGACAGATGAGCCACACTCACATCCACCCCACACCCAACTTGGCATTTCATCTGTATTTAATAAATCTGTAATGTGAATTATTAATTCGATATATTCAAAGACTTCTTCTGTGATTAATAAAATTATTTTTGAAAGAAAGAAAACTGGAGTGTGGGTTCTTTCCTTCGGTCACACTCACCCATTCAGTTAATGCTCTGTCCATTGAAATTGGAGAAAAAAAAAGGAACGCGAAATAGAAAATGAAGGTTAATTAATTATTACGTCTTGTAATGAAAGGAAGAAAAATGGATTTTCAACCGTAATGAAATCTGCAGATTTTGATGTTCACGACACTTGTTTCTGTCTTCTTGAGCAAATGTCTGATACATTGACATCTTTTGTTTTTTATAAACCACAATAAAACCTGCTATCTCTGTTAATCTATAGAACTGAGAAAGTTTAACCTTGCTTGATATAGAATTCAACAATCAATAGCAATCAAAATGTCTGAATAAAATGATCGTACATGGTATATTTTATATATAGACTTATATATCTACTAAAGAAACAGTAAACTTCATGAGGTCTAATAAAATGTAATAAAATTTATTGATTCTCGATAACTTAATTTAACTTTATGTTATCTTAACTTCGGAATATCTACCTATTCTTGTTCTATTTTAAATGAATCATTATAAACTCACATTGACAAATCAATCATTTCGTTTCGTTTCGATAAAAGAGTTTATAATTGTTCTATGCATAAAATCCACATATTGAAAAAACCAAAGAATATTTATTTTATTTTGTTATACCTTACTATTGAATATAGGTCAACGTATCATGCAATAGATTTTTTCTCACTTTCCAAGGATAATTTATTATTGTTTATCTTTCATATGCTTTTCAGCAACTCAATATATTTTAGTTCTTCTTAAACAATTATAATCATTTGATTGAAGTCTTATAATTAAGTAAATTAATTGGAAAATATGAATAACTTTCATATAGTTAAGTATGATCCGAGAATTTTTTTTCGTTGATTATCTATAGCTTGACGAATGGATCATGAATATATGATTTTTATTTCAATTTGACTATTGTTTAGCATTCGAATAACTGAGACATTAGCATTGATGCGTATAAATTGATTTTTTTTGAGTTATACTTAATAAATTAATAGAGTTGAAGAAATTTTGTCGGGTATCGATAGCCTCAACAAGCTTTCAAATATAAGATGATAAGTTCCTTTCCGTTAAAAAAAAACAAATATTTTTTTCTAAAATGCATCTGAATAAATGTTGTTTTTCTTGCGTTGATTCTGAATATGGTCTTTGTGTTTGCTTTGACGCTGAATCATGATAATGAAAATTGCTAATTACTATCGAATTTTTAGTGCATCTGTTTTTTTGTCATTATAAAAACGAAAGCATCAATTTTTTTTTAAATAATCAAAACAAAAATCTAAAAATACTAAATAGGTATTTTCTTTTCAAGTTTACTATTAGACAACAAAATTTTCTCAATTCTATAATAATTTATCAAATATTACTTAATTTGTACGCATCAAGGCTAATGTCTCAGTCATTCGATTTTTTTTTCTCTCTTGAATAAGTAACGAAGGAGTGGTCGTTGCTTCATTCAAGAATGTTTTCCCAACAACAACAACAAGTTTACACCATTTCGAATGAGCCTCCGAATGTGATTTTTGCTGATAACCGCCCCTTCTCCCTCTACCCTTGAAAAATATTTGATCCGTCATCGATCTAAACAATAGTTAATTTAAAATAAAAAAGTACATATTCATGACTAGTTCGGCAAGCTCTATCAAATCATATCTGAAAGAAATGAAAAAGAAAAACCTTCACCCGAATCCTACGTACATTGCGCGCATTTTATAATGTTGTTTCATAGGAATCAATGATTTATTTTATATTCAATTTATTTTACAAATGTTTACTCTCGATATTAGGTACATATCAAATTTTTTATCATTTCGAAATCGCTTTCATATGACGCATATTCATTACTTAAATAAATTTACTTTTCAAAGATAAATGACTTGTTTTTGAAATTATATCAATATTAACCATCATTCATTCTTAGTATCATGTTTTTAATTTATTCATTTGTCATTAATCAAATTCGAAGATACAAAAACATATTTCTATTTTAATTAGAGTAATGATTTTAATGAATGTAGAATGTAATTTTTTTACAATCTAAAGATTGAATTCAAGAAGAAACTATTATTATTAGAACGTTTTGTTAATCGAGCATCTTTAGTTTTTTTTGTGTTCAAATATAAAGGCAAAAGGACAAGAGTCATATTGGAAGTGCTATGATTAATGTTTTCAATATACGATGTCGCATCAATAAGATAAATAAGTTCATGAATCATTATTGTATCAGTTTTTTCCTCTTTTGACAAGTATCTAGCAGCTGTTATTATTTATTAAAGATTGAATCACCTTGAATGTGTGATAATCGACTCTGAAAATCTGGCCTTGGATAGACATTTTTTTTTCTTTTCCTTCTCTTTTGTTCTTCATTCTACTATTAAAAACAAACAATATGTAAAACCAACTGGTGCTCGTTAGCTGTCGTCAACTATGTAGGATGACAAATAGAAACCAAAGCCAAGCAATCAACATTTGTCATGACGACATGTAACCATAATGTTCGTCACGAACAATATTAACTAAAGTAAAAGAAGAAAAAAAAACGGAAGGAAGAAAGAAAAGAAAGAATGTACATATATATAATTTTTCAGTTGTCGCCATTTTATGACTCTGGTCATGTTCTTTTTCTCGTTCCTATTTTGTCAGTTGTATCAGGTAACAGAAAGTTGTATAATGCGTAAAAGCATAGTGAAAAAACATGCAGAGAATGAAAAAAAAAGAGAGACAGCAACAATAATGATAAACGAGAGCAGTAGAAAAAAGACATACAGAATCATGATAGTGGCAAACCTAAAGCAGGTTTGTATTTTGATTCATACTCTTAATGTACTTAAAGGTATGTTTAATCATTCGTACCTTTGTACTATATACAATAGAGTCTTTGTTCCTTTTTTTTGTGTATGATAATACAATAAAGATCAAAGTATCAATATATTTTTACTGGTGTTCTTTTTTTTTAAACAGAAATATATTCAAATTAGACGTCGTGTGTATCGAGTTTCATATAATGAAGGATTTAGAAAAAGTGAGCAAATATAAAATGCAGATAGCTTTGAAATTTATATAAATGTTAATACAATGCATGAGATATGTTTTTTTTTTCTACGCAAAGCCAATTGTGGTAGACATGACTTGTGTTGAGCCATTTGAAAGAAAAGAAAATCATACGATGCCAGACTTTTATGTTCTTCATCTTTCGTAGAAAAAAAAGAACGATGTCATAATGCAAGAAACTATCGAACTCGGTAAAATATGATGCGGTCAGATCAATTCGGCAGTTATAGTGATCGTTTGCGTCAAAAATTATTCAATCGATTGACCCGTCAGACCACGAATTTAACAACAGCAGAATATACGATTCGCAAAACAGATAAAATTCCGTCCGTATCTGAACAAAATTTGACCAGACCAGTTCGACCAAACCAATTATCTTCTCAGAGTGAACCGAAGCAGATCGACAACAGTACAACACAAGCAGTGCCTGCAGATGCTACGTTAAATTTATTCTCGCCAATCATGACAAAAGTAGATGAAGAGCTCAACGAGAAAGTGAATTCTCCAGAACGCTCCGATGAAATCAATAATCACGGTATGTCTCCTGGTGCGCCATCGAAAATCGATGATTTATCAGTGTTTATGGAACATCAAGTACTGAGTAAAACAAATGAAGAATGTTCATCTTCTATCTCGTCCGTAGAAAATATGCATGATGATTTCGAAGAAGAGAAGTTGGACAAACTTAGTCCACGTTCTAAATCACCAATAGCCTCTTCCACTGCATCATCTGAAAAGAGCTTCTCGTCTATAAATAGCACTGAATATAAAAGAAGAATAGCTGCTTTGTCAAAACATGCGAACATTGTATATGTGCCGTTTTCAATAAGTGAATTTTTGCGTGAAGGTAAGAGCCTCGAAGATTACCAACTGCATCTTTATTATGCACTACTGAATACTGGCGATCAAAATATCATAAGAGAATCTGTTTATGAACCATATGGTTATGACAATCTAACTCAAACAAATTTTGAAAGTTTTACTATTGTCTGGTGTGATCGAAATGTCAATGAAACATGGGAAAATCGTGACATTCAATTTGAATTAAGACGTGTAATTAATTACTTGAAAATCTTTGATAATGTTCAACAGTGCTATGAATATATTAACAGCATGACAGATAGTAAAATAGTGCTTCTGGTTCATAATGAATTTGCTGAAAAGCTAATTGCTGAAGTTCATGATTTTGACCAAATTGTCGCAATTTATTTTTACCCTATAAGTCATAATGATACAACTGATGTATGGAACAAAAAATACAGTAAAGTAAGTAGAAAAATCAAAGCATGTATGGATAGAAGTCTCACTTGTGCTCTAGGAAAAATATATCTTAATTGGCCAGCTCAAACTATAAAGTTTGTGAGAGTAAGGGTAGACGGATGAGGATGATGATCTTGTGTAACTTTACTCTCATTCACTCATCCACCTACCTTCAAGAGTTTTAGGAAAAATCTTCAACTTTTGGGATTCTAGATATGAGTGCCATTTTGTGAATCTTTTCTAAGTTTTATCAAAAACGTTAAAAATCTTAAAAAGTTTTAGCCAAAGAGTGTAGAACTCTATACAATTCAGACTTTGTAAGAGTGTCATCTTATGACTCATGAACGTGACTAACAGACCTGTAGAATATCAAAAAAGAGAAAAAAAATATCACTCTCCAGGAATCGAACTACTCCTTCTGCTTATCGGATAGGTGCACTACCAACATACCAGAAGGGACATCTTCCGCCTGTCTCACGGCTGTAGGAGAACACTAACAATGGAGGTGTGTGTATTGATAATCAAAAAGATAGGACAT
>CAJNOL010003525.1:0-22014 GCA_905250125.1 Rotaria sordida
AAAAAAAACAATAACAACAACTGAACAAAAGATAAAAGAAAGCACAAGGATCGATTGAAACAGTTCTATTAAAAATAACTTCTACAACACAAATTGTAAATTTTTGATTGGATAATACCAAATTTGTCTTGTTCGAATTCAACAATTACTCAAAACACGTAAATAACCAATCCTTCATCACTGCTTCTACGTCATATGCGTCACGATTTAACAGTACTCAATCATCATCTTACACTGTTTCAACAGACACAACAGCTCCAGCAATAACAACAACCGCGACTGCCCTATCAACTTCAATCATCGTACTAAATACAATAAACCTATCAGTGACACATGCTCTTTTGCAATTATCTAACGTTAGAGTAACTAAGAAGAGACGAATACTATCGATGTAAGAAAAACAAAAACAAAAAAAACCGCTAATAAGACTGTTAGTCTTCTGTTTGATCCCGTTGTTGCTTTTGGTAAAGAGACCAAGAAAGTTAAAGCTTTAATTGCAGTTAACAAAGAAATATATACATAAGAAAAATCTAAAAACAATAACGTTGATGGTGTAACAACTGAAGATAAGAAAAGTTCTTAGTCTCGAACAAAAAATGACTCACTATTGTTATGTGCGTCTTATACATTATTGTTTTTTTTTCTAAATAGAAAACAATAAAAAAAAAAACAAACATTTTCGAATTCTTAGTAAAATATCTTTTTTTTTTCGTAATGTAAAGTTTGAAATGTTCAATACTCATGTATCTTATTGATCATAAACAAACAGCAATATCATATTTTTCTATTCAAATATTGTAAAACATACTACAATAATTTTTTCATCTTCTCTATCTAATTTCAATTTTTCTCTAGCTCAATACTGTTCTGTTTATTTTGGTATTTTGATAATATTCTTTATCAAAGATTTTCCTTACTTTCAAAAATAACTAATTGATACTATATGTAAATTTAATCTGTCTTTCATATTCAACATAGTTTTAAAGTTCTATTAGATTTTTATTTTTGAGTTACAACATACTAGTTGATTACTTTCAGTATTTTTATTTCATATAAAAAATCATTTTTGTGTTATACAATTATTAATGTTGACTTTTTCATGAAAATTAAATATCATTACAGGTATCAAAATCAGACAACTGTCTGTTGTTACTCTAATAGTTAATAAAAATGTTACAGCTAACGTACCATCTGATAAGGAAAACAAAACAACAGACAAAAAAAATCTGCAAATACAGAGTTTAGAATTGAGTGGATAAAAATTTTTTAGAATGTATAAATTGAATTGAAGAATTTTTTTGTCAAGATCTACGAATTTAATTCAATTCAACTTAAAGAAATTTCTCAAATTTTTGTTATCGTAAGATCAATTTACACAATAAAACTCATGAAAGGTCAAGTTGTAATTATGATTTATTTTGTAATTTCTCTCCGGAACTTTTATCTCGAAGTAGTTAAATCCCACTCACATTTTTATATATACTTTTGGCTTACTTACACCAACTTATTTCTATTTTCTCCTCTTTTTTTTTTTGAATGACTGCATATAATTTATGCACATTTGCTCTCAACATACCGATGTGTTTTCCTACTCTTTCAAGTCATAGTTACAATATTCATTTGTTTCCAGCTGTTAGCGTAATGTTATATATAGCATTTGTTTGGACAAACTGATATGATATCTATTGTTAAACAAATACCTCTTATAATGTATTTATCCTTTGTTCATTAGTATTTAATTCAGCTATGATCTTCTCTTATAATTTGCTATTGTTGTTGAAGAAATACTTCAAATTATTCTATAGTAAACAACCCTAGTTATATTCTGACGTAAAGGGAAAGAAATTTTTTATGTGATGAATAACAATAAAACTCTTTCTAACTCGTTCAATGAAGGAAAACAAGAATAAATGTATGGATTAGAATTTTTCAATGCGACCACCGTGTTGAGTGAGTTGCTCTGCTCTATTGTAATGAAAAAACCGGACCTAAATATTAGAACAATCACAAAGTAAAAACATGTTATAAAAATTATTTAATACTAGTAAAATTGATTATTGTAGGTGAAAACTATGATGTTACTGATGTTTCAATTGAAAGCGAACTATAAAGAATTGAAGAGTAATGTTGTTCCTGAATCACTTGACTATATCTCACAACGAATTGTCCTTTTACGTAATTAAAAATTTTATTCATCATTTCAAGTTTTTGATTCTATTATTATTCGAAATTTTGAATCTGATATAGTTGATTGGATATATATGTATGATGAACTTTACTAAACGAAACTTAATATCTTATATGACAGATAACGTATATTTAAGGAAAATAGTTGATGTTACTAAACAATATAATAATCTGTCAACTATTTTATTTTACATTTCAATTGATTTAAATAAGACTTTAATTCTAACGATACGCTACGTTGTAGAAAAATTACAAAAAGAACGCTTTCAAACATCAGAGAAAAATGTTGACTTGAACAATATGGTTATCATTTCAATAAGAAAATAAAAGAGATAAATCCATTTTTCTTTTCTTTAACCACTCATTAAAGAAAAATATTGACTCCAACATATATATTTACGTTTTTTTTTTCTTGTTTGAAATAAAATTCTATTCCTCTGTTTTAATGACATGTCTTTATGTTTATCATGTAATACCAATAATAAGTTCTCACATCTAGGAAAAAAGCACGATTTATCTACGTCAAAAGAGCAAGATTATCTAATTTTGAGGATGTTAAATAAGAAAACAATATGCGTCGTTAGAAATAATAAAAAGCAAAATGCTGACTTGTTTTTTTTTTGTATTTGTTGTTAGTCTTAAGTTTTAACAGCATCATATTCTTATTAAAACAGTTAAAGAACAAAATATATTTATCCACATTATGCAACAACAATTATTTTTTTTAATTATTTTGCTTTATGTTCTATTGATTAAATCCCAAAAAATAATTGGAAAAGTAAAGCTCGTCTTTTATTATTCACATATGGAATCTTTAACATCATATACAATACCTATTGATACTTATCTAGTTCATCAAACAGAACCTGATCATGTTTATTTTTTACACGTAGATGAAACCAATGACAAAACATTTGTTATTAAAGGAATTAGATGTCTTTCTTATCGTTATACAAGTAGCCATTGTACAAAAAATTTTCAAAGTATAGTCATATTTATACTATTTTTTTTCTAAAATTTTTATCTATCCATATATATATATATTTGAAGGTAAATACTTAAATATTCAATATCTAATGTTTTCAACTCTATATATATTAAAAATGACTGATGACTATTCATCTTTCCAACAACTTCTTCGTAATTTATCTTTTCGAATGTTAAATAATAAAAATGAATATAATTTAACATATATTATTTCAAATTATAATATATATGATAAGATTGACAAACCAAAAGATCCCCATGAAAGGTCATTATCAACAACAACTCTTATTGGAATTATTTTTCTTGGTGTATGTTTTGTATTTATATTTGGTTTTATTATTGTATGGTATGCTATATTCCAATGTCGACGATTTACACAAAATCGAATAGAAAAAAATCATCGTATAGCACTTGCAAAATCAGCACAACAAATGCTTGATAAATCACCAATTATTCTATTTGATTCAAATAGTGAAGATAATGATTTTACTGATAAAGATCCAATGTGTGCTATTTGTTTGGAAACATTTAAAAATAAAGAAAAAATTCGAAAACTTGGTATGTATAAAAATAAATTTATTCAATTTTATTTATTTATTTTCTTTTCAAAGATGTCTGTTCACATTATTTTCATGTAACATGTATTGATCCATGGTTATTATCGCATCAAAGTTGTCCACTTTGTAATCGAAATATTTTAGATGATTCAATACCTTCAATTTCATCAAATATTATGAATGCTGAAAATCAACAAAATAATAATGCAACAACAGCAATAATCAATAATGATAATAATCAAACAATTTAAACATCAAATTTTAACGTGTGAAACGAGATTTTGAAGACAAAAACAAAAAAAATCAGAATCCTTGAGTTTTCTTTTTGGTTTTAATTTGCTTTCAATTCCTATATTGATGTTGTCTAAATCTGACAAGATTTTAAAATATATACCTAAGGATTTGCATAAAATTTTCAAAGAAACAAAGCAAAAGATATTTTGAACGATAAAATAGACATAAAAATTTATCTATTTTAAATTTCATTGATTAATATTGAACATTTTTCATGTATTTAATTCTATGATGTTGATAAAAAGAAATAATTTTTGTTGCAATTGCTTAATTAAAATATTCATCTTAATAAATAACATGAGAATGCAACAACTTATAGGACCTTTTGCATTATCCGAAATGCAAGTTTTTTTTTCGTTTTCTTGCTATAAAATTCATGACATTATTTTCAGTCTTTAATTTCATAGATATAGTTGTCAAATGTATTCATAAAGATTCTTTTTCTTTTTTTCGGTCTCCTTTTATCACCTTCAAACATTTATTTTCATACTTAAAAACAACAATTGATAAGTTCTTGTTCGATATTTATGTAAATAAAATTCTCACTATTACAATCATATATCATTTGTTTCTTTTCAATTTAATGAGAAGTATATATACATATTCAAGAATATGAAACAAATTTGTTAACTTAACAATTTCTATTTCATTTGAATATTTGATCTATTTAAACAAATTATTTATTTCTATCAAACTCTTCAATCATAAAACACTATGAACACGAAAAGAAAAAAGAAAAAAAAAAACCTCATTTTTTCCATTGAAATGAGTTTCATACATCTCGCTATGATTATCGCCGTTTGCTATATAAGTTAAAAACAACAGGTGTATTATATAAAATAAAATTCAATTGGTCACCTGTATAATACAGAGCAATTATATGAGAGTAAAGGAAGAATACAATATGAATGTCCTTCACTCTCTCCTTCTTGTGACAAATTACACACCAGTTTATAGACCGAACACATACATATAACATGTCTATTTTCGTTTATATTGTATGAACGAACTCTTGACCTTCGATGTATACGTATATATCAAGATAGAAAGTGGAATTCATATTTCTTCTTTCGGTTCACGTTGGCAATTGAGAAATAAAGTAAATGACTTTGTATATAACTCAAAACAGAACGATGCGAAAAAAAAAGAATCGAAGTACACTCATTACATCTTGTTCTTTTCCTTTCTTTCTTTTTTTTTAACACTCCTGCTGTATGTGTATGTGTGTGTATATTTATTTTGTAGGAGCGAGGAAACAGAAACGAAAAAATGAATATCAGAACTACTAGTTGATAGTGTCTCATTATTTTGAACAATAATCATTATTATCTTGTTGTCGTTCATGATAATAAGATAGACAAACTTTAATCCTTCAAATATGTATCTATTATTCATTTGTTTCTTTATTTTAGATTGTTATATAATTCTATTCTTATAAATCTATTGACAAATATAAATGAGATGCACACTTGTTAGAAAATAATACTTTAACAATCATGGCAACTTTTTGAATAATAACATTTACAATAATTATCATTAACATATATGACAAGAAAAACAGCAATAAGAAAAATCATACAACGCATAAAAAAAGAGAAAAACTACTGTACTTTTCTTTTCTTTACTTTTTTTTTTCGTTTGTTCACTTCAAGAATCAAATAAGGTAAGATGATGAAAAGAAACAGAACGATAGACAAATAAATGAGTTTTTATATATGTGAGAATAATCATGAAATAAATTCTAGAGGAATTATATGTCAGTTTCGATTACTTAAAAAGAATAAATTCTTTATTTTCTAATTGTTGAAAAGAAAAAAGAAACAAATTATTCAATGGTATTTATTAGTTTAAATGTAGGGTGACATTTTTTCAAGATAAGAAATATATGACTCGATAGTTAATTGTAGTTTATTGTTTTTGAACACCTATTCTGATAACTATATTGACTTTCTAAGGATTTTTTTAATCAAACAATGAATTTCTCTGGTTTCAAGGTTGCACCTTTTTTTTCCAATTCATGTTTCTATACATGCATATTTCTTTTTCTTTTTTTTTCTTGCTCTATCATTCAATGTATCTGTCTTCGTATTTAATTTGTTCGTCAAACACAATCCAACTTCTATATCTTGTACGAAACGAATTGACCTTTTCGTTATATATTCGATTGAGTTTGTACATAAAAAAAGGAAAAAGATACATGCACCTATACGATGAAACAATGTCCCGTTCCTCTCGTCGTTTTCTTTTTTGTATATATGTGTCTATACAGATTAGATATTCACTTGAGAGATTAGATGACATCGACAACGTCGTCTACATTGTTTAATTGTTTTGTCAATGAAATACAATCTTAAGAGAACTACAGTCTGAGTCAATACTCTCTTACTATATACGTTATAATCATTATACAAGAAGTAAGAAATTCAATGTCGTTTTCTTTTTCTTTTTCTCTTTCGAGGTCAAATAAACGTTTTAAGAAATGTAATAAGTTCATAAGTTAGATACGCTTCGTTAAACATCTTATATGTATAGATTCATTCATTATAATGTCTATGTAAATATCGACTAGACAAAGAATAATGTTCGTATTAGCTAAATTCTATTGTAAAGTAAAACAAAAAAAGAAGCAAGAATGAATAGAATTGATACATAAGCAGAATTTGAATTTTTTTCCTTTTTTATTTAAAATCAAATCATTACAGATGAAGATTGATTGAGTGTTTCATTTTAAGCATTTAGTTTTTTTTTCTTTTTTATCAAAAAGGATTTTACTTTTTATAATGATCGATTATTGATGTATGAAAGATTATATGAAAAGAGCAAAAAAAAAAGATCAAATATAAATAATTACCTAATAAAAAATATTCATATCGGCTTTCTTTTTTCTGTCTCCATATATATATATAAATATCATTCCCTGGGTCTTCTAAGTAATTTACCTATTTTCTTTTCAAAGAAGTAGAATAATATTGGTTAATTTTTGTTAAGATAAACATCTTAGATGTTCAACGACGAGTGTTAATCGAAATAGATCCTTCAGGGTGATTTGTTCAATAAATATATATATACATACAATACAACTAATTGAGGTTCTAAGCTCTTTTAGTCTCTTCTCTCAATTTCAAATGAGTGAAATGAATAAACGCATATATATATATGTATATGTCTATACACAAATCAGTCTTAAGGCTATAAGTAGACAATGACTCTCACTTGACGATATCATCTACACTATGTTGTATGAATATATCTTTACCGAACCGATAACAATGATTTACTCTTATCTTAAGGAATTTTTAATCGGCTTAAATATGTTATTTCGTATAAATATCACTGATAAATCTGATCATGCATATATTTTATATTCTTTCTAGTGTATATTAATTAATCAATGAAAAAACAACGTGAATTCGATGATAATATTGTACGTTCAGGTACACGTGTACGTGAAAGTGTACGTAGTTTACCAAAAGGACATTTTCAACAGATAAGACAAATGTTTGAAAAACAAACATATTCAACAAAAAAATTATCAACTATTTATGAACGACAACAAAAACCTATTTTAAATGATGTTTTATTACGATTACCTGTAACTGATGATGAAAAATTAAAACATAGAATAACAAATATTAATGATATAAAAATAAATCATAATAAATCATCACTTGAAGAACGTTACCAAGATTATCTTGCTGAATATCAAACATTTCGTTTAAAACTTACAAATGAATTTCTTCAACATAAAATAATGTATCCATTAAAGCCAAATGAACATTTATTTGAAAAATCAATATCATTGTCTCATGAGAATAATTTAAATCAAGGTAAAAACATGTGTTTTGTTTTTGTTTTGTGAAATAAAACATAGATATATATAAAACGAGGATATTTTATTAATGCATTCATTTCAATGAATGTCAAAAATCTGTTTTATCTCTTTTTCATTCATCATCTTTCAATAAACAAAGGAGAAATAATAAAAAGAAAAAAAACAGAGATGGTCGTGTGAGTGAAGGCCGTCATTTTTTTTCTCACGTCTGGTTTCTTTTTTTTTTTTTGTTGCACGAAATTCAAGCAGTAAGAGTCATTGTCTTCAATGATGAAAGAAAAATATATGTGAGAAGAGTAAACAATGAAATATTTCGAGATAGTAAAAAAAAAAAAGAAACTACGAGAATAAAAAGAGGATGGTAAAGGTTATGACGCCAAAGTTGTAGGCGAGAACTATCAGTATTTTATTAGTCATAGACCACCTTCGCACATTTTCATTTTATTCTTCTAACTTTCTATATTACTCGCCTTTTTATTGGCTATCCTAATCATGTGGGCAAAGCGATAATAATAAAATCTTTTCTTTTTTTTTTTGTTTTTATCTTAGAAACACTTTCACATACAACTTCATTAACAGAACAACAACTTCCTTTATCCAAATTAGAAGAATCGATTTTAATAACATCTCAACTTAATAAACAGCGTCAATTGGCAATGTCAGCCATTATTAATTATACTGATAGTTACGATTCATTAACTTCAAATTCTTTAAAACGTACAGGTAGTAGTCGACAATATGTATCTAGTTTACAAAGTACATCAGATGTTCATACTAAACCTGTTTATTTAACAACACCAACAAAATGTAATTTATTAAAAGATAATCAATCAATGATATCTAATGAAACATATAATACATTAAAATCTTCAAGACGTCTTCATTCTTCAACATCATTATCATCAACTGGTTATGATTCAAATTCTTCACCTTCAATTAAATCTAAACGTAATTCTATAGCAACAAATAATAGTAATGATTTTATAATACAATCAACATGTTCATCCTCACCAACATCATCATCTTCTTCTTCGTGTCCATTATCATCAAGCGATGAACAACAACAGCAATTATCAAAACCTTGGGTAAGTTAATTTTTAACAACTGTTATGTAATATTCACTTACAATTATTAGATACAATATCAATCAAATACAATAAAACCTTCAAATGATAATGATGATGTATTTGAAAGTTCAAATGAATCATCATCATCACCATTAATAAGTCGTACTGAAATAAAATTAAATCAACCAACAATTGATTCTCGTCCTACAAATGTTATTCGTCATGCAGTTATTCGTAATTCAACTTTAATTAATTCTCCTTCGTCATCAACAACAACAACAACAACATCAACACATGAACCAATAATAGCACCAAAAAATAGTAATAATTTATCTTATATTGTACAAACAACATCATTTCCTGATCATACAATAGATAGAAAAATTCGTCGATGGAATAATGTTTATGGTGAACGTATAGAAATTGTTAATAAATCAAAAAGAAATAGAAAATATCCATTATTATCTACTAATTCAATGGGTTTTCAAGTTATGAGTTCAAATAATGAACAACAACAACAACAAATAGAATTCGATACTTTAAATACAAATTCAGAACAAAAAAAAATTTATCAACAAGAAGAAAATTCATCATCTCTAGTAGAAACTCCAGTATTGTATCGATTACCACCAAAAAAACCACCAAGAACATTTGAAAATGAAAGAAAAAATGATCATTTAGTAGAATCAAACAGTCAAAAAGTGCCATCGCCAGCATTATCAAATGAAAATTCACCAACATTTGATCGTGGTATGAAAAAAAATTTTTCTTATTTCATTAAAAACATTTCATATGAGAAATTTACATTCAGTACAATTTTTGTACGATCTCCAAAAATCTTTATTTTATAATTTTATTGATTGTAAGAGTAATAGACGAAGTAAATACATACATAGAAAGAAAAAATATATATGACGAATATAAAAATTATTCTTAAAGGTTGATTGATGTAAATCTAAAAAAACCGGTTTTTTTTTCTTGATTGCAAAAAAAAGCATAATTTTGTCTTATCATTTAAGGAGCTTTGCATATTTTGTAAAGAGCTCGAGCTCTTAGTTTATTGCTATGAAAATATCGCAAATTTACAATAGTTTTTAAAAGAATGCTGTAGTCTCTCTCAGGAAAAACGTCTTAACAAGAATAATTTATTATGAAAGCTTCAGTTCCTATAATTTGCTTCTATCCTGAAATAAAAACATCGAATCTACTGTTTTGTATGTGTGAGCGATGTAAACAGCATGCTTTTATCATAGCTGCATCTTGAGATAGGAATAACGATAAGATATGAAATATTCACAAAAAAACCTATTCTCGTTAAAAAGAGTATCTCTTCGAAAAGTTTCAAGTCGAAATTCGAAAATCAATTGTGCTCAGAAGGAGCATGGTACTCATTTAAAAGCTATCGTAAAACGTACAGTGTCTGAGCAATAATAAGCTATGAGCACGAACTCTTTTCAGAGTATTCATATCTCATTCCGTTCTACATAATGCACATAGTCTTGACGCATTGACAATTTATCAATTGTATCACATCCTTCATGAGTTATCATCAAAGAATTTTATCTTGTATACTTTTCTTATGAATTTATCTCAAGAAAATCTTACTCACGTGAATTATCGATGAATACATGCTTTTTCTTGTTATTCTACAGATTAGCTTTATCGAAGAAAATCTCCAATATTCAAATCCTTTAAAATCAACAGATTACTTCCCATATTAAAAATAAAACATTGTTTTTCGACCTTTATACTAATCCTATCTGAATGTTAAATCAATGAAAAATATTTGACATAGTTTTTAAGAAACATTTTATTTATAAAAGCTAAAAGTCTATGACACATTAAAATATGTGTTAACAAATGCATCAAATTTTACTTGATATTCATTATTATTATTATTATTATTATTATTATTATTATAGGTACTCGTTCAATTAGTTGTATGGATTTAACAGCAAGTGTTTCCAATGCTTTATTATCTAATGATCATCAACATAATCATAATTCACATCGATCAAGTATTCTATTAGAAAAATCTATAAAAATATCTATTCCAAATGAAAATCTTAATAAACCATTAACATCAATAATTCAAAAAGATAATCAAGAACAATATTTATATAATAGTTCTCATAGTGAATTAAATACAACAAATAAAAATAATCATACTTTTCATACACCAATAATAAAACCAAAACAAAATAATATATTAATAACAAAAAAAAATTCATCAATGAAAAAAGGTATAAGTGAACCAAATCTTAGAAAAACATCTCGTAATCGATCACCATTTTCACCACGTGCACTTATTGATCGTTTTAAACGTATGTTACCATTAACATTATCAAAACAATCATTAAATGATAAAATAATCAATCATAATGATAACATATCAATAGTAAATGATAGTGATGATACAGCAAGTACATCATCAGAAAATACTGATCATTTACGAACATCTCGTCTTGATCATGTTAGTCGTGTTAAAGATGTTTATGATTCATTAAATACATCAAATCATATGTCAAGTTTACTTACCGATCCAAATATATCTATACCAATAAATGAATTAAAAACTTTATATGATTATGTTGTTCATATTATACCTGAACAAGAATTAGGTTATTTTTCAAATGGTAATGGTTGTTTATTATCATCAAATATAAATCAACAACAACAACAACAATATATATCAACATCAACATCAATACGTTTTAAATATCCATTAAATGCAAATGATGAAGTAACATTAAAATATTTTTGTTTTCCTGATCAAAATGATTCAAATAATAATCCATTATTATTAATGAAAACTATAACACAAGAATATTTTCGTTTTACATTAACAAATATGTATGGTATAAGACAATATGGTTATTGTTCAAGATTTTATCATAAAGGTATAATTAATGCATTATGTATTGTTTCACCATATGATATGATTGATGTTTATGAAAAAATTCTTTCAACTGCTACAGAATTATTTCTTTCATATAAAGATAATGATGCAAGAAAATTTTTAGAAGAAATTTATCAACATCATTTACCAAATCGTGGTGATACAATACATATTAGTACAACAACAGTTGGTTTATATACATTAAAATGTGAATATGATAGAAGAAAAGTATTAATTGATTCAGTTACTTTACTTAGTTTATCAACAGGTATGAAATTAAATTTGTTTTTTTCTTTCTTTGAAAATTTGTATATAAAAGATAGATATTTGTTAAATAATAAATTAAACAATTTAAATTTAGTAAAAATCATATACGTAGTTATGAGATTTACACAAGGACGAAAATTTCGTACTTCAAAGATATGTCCAAAGTATTGTATAAAACTTCTTAATTATTCCAAGTCTTCTATTAATATGTATTACGAGCATATTAGTTTAAGTTCATTTTATATAAGTCTAAATACTTCAGTGTACTTCAAGATGTTGATAGTAGACTTGAAATAACTAATGAGTTCTAGATGATAGCTTTGATATACTGAAGTATGGAATTAACCTATTCAGTCATTTTTCAGATATTTGAATAGAATCGGAAGTAGTTAGTTAGAATCAAATTTTGTCCTTCTTTCCGAATATCTGTTCAGAATTTCTTTATGGATAACTATCATTAGATTATTTCAAAATAACAGATACACAGAATACTATTTTGGTCAAATTTTGTATTTTATTTGAAATCTATCAAATTTAAAATGCAAATCAGTTTTTAATCGCTTAGTTTTGTAGTACAAAATGCGTTATTTATTTTGCATGACAAATTTTTTGAAATTTTTTGTATATTTAAAAGTAGTTTTTGAAATAGCGATTGCTGATTTCTATAGAAACTAATTCTTAAGTAGAAATACATAGAGGAAATTTTGCATATTATAATATCTCATTTTTTAGTTGAAACTGTTCTAAAACACAAACTGAGGATTGCATCAAAACTGTTATTTTGCTTTGCACAGACATAGTTTTGACGTTTTTACAGAATTAACTGATAGTTGTTCAATCGTACCTCAGAAAGAAAATCTTAACATATAGTCGGAAATATTGAATCCTAATTAATTATTTCTGGTTGTTATCATGGACCGAGAAATGAGCGAATATATTGTGCCTAGACCTTCGCACTTCTATAGGTTTATATTGTAATATCAATCAATTAATTTTGAAAATCTTTTAGAAATAGTTCGACGAATCCCTTCTTTAGACTTCCAAATATCATCAAACTATTCAATATGTCAAGTAGTAATAAATGTAAAATAAAAGACTCTTTCGTTATACAGATTAAGATAATTCTATTTGACAAAATTAAATATAAAATTTTTACATTATGAATACTAAAACTGTTAGCATAATTCATGCGGAATTAAAATATGAAACAGGATGAAACTGCTAGTATTTTAAAAGAGAACATAATTCATTTATGAATTCTTATATATTATATGATTTCCTTTGTTTTTTTTTTATAGAAATAATCATTAAAATATTTTCTTCGATTCTCTACGAACAAAAAATCATCTTTATTGGTAATGAACTTGGTCCATTAACACGTTTAATTAATACATTTATTTGTCTACTTTATCCATTTTCATGGCCACATACATATGTTCCAATATTACCTTCATTAATGCTTGATGTAATACAAGCACCAACACCTTATATTATTGGTATATTACGTTCTTGTGAATCATATTTAATAGCAAATGATGATTTTGTATTACAAGATAATTCAGATATACTTATTGTTGATATTGATCATGATCGTATACGTTCAATAAATGATTATTTAACAAATAATACATATCGTAGTTCAATAGAAAATTTACATCATTTTCCATTAACACATGGAGATACAACACATTTTCAAATATTACCTAAAATATTTAAAATTGAATTAAAACAAGAAATATCATTATTACGTAAAACTCGTTTAAGTTTATCATTGGATGAATGTCAACAACGTTTACATAATGTATTTATGTCTATATTTGTACAATCATGTTATAATTATAAAGATTATTATAATGAAAAATTTCAATATGAAGAATTTCTTCAATCAAAACAACATACAATTGAATTATTTTTAGAATGGTTTACACATACACAAATATTTGAATTATTTATTCGACAAAAATTTGAAAATAATAATTCAAATCAATATGCAATTACATTTGATTTAGCTTGTGAAAAATATTCGAAAACATTAAATAAACAAATAACACCACAACGTATGACAGTTAAATCAATTAAACGAAAATCAGCAACACGAGCAAATAAACAAGAGAATAAATTTTAATTTAAAATAAGAAACAAATTTAATTATAAGCTATTTGGTCAGATAAATTTCCTTTTTTTTTTTTTGTATATAATATTTGTATGATAAAGATAGTTTTTTTTTGTACGTGTATTCTTCGTTTATGTAACAGTCATTGTATCGAATAAAAGCAACAAAAATGATAATGTGTGTGTGTGTGTGTGTGTTGTTCTGCTCGTGTTGTTTTTTTTTAATGAAATATTAATTTATATATGTTTGTGTTTGTTTTGTTTTTCTTGGAAAATAAGATCGAAAGTACAACTTTTAATATAATGAGTGGACCATGATGAATGGTCGCGCTTTGCATTTAAGTTTTTCATCATCTAATATATTTCATTAAAAAACAAAATAAACTACAAGATGCAACGTAAAAAGCTCTACAATACAAAACTTATTTTAGGGTACGTAGTAATTTGACCGAAAGAAAAAATGTTCCACACGTCATTAAATGACTGTATTAAGTGTGGAGTGTAAGATAGAGCTCGTTGAGTTAGTCCTAGACCCGACCGAATCTGGGTCTGAAAAAGTATGATCAACCGGATCCGGATCTGAAAATTTTGGAACCGACGGGCTCTAGTGTAGGGAACGTGTGAAAAGAAGACTGGTACCCACATGCACACTCTACACAGATACGCACGACAAC
The DNA here is from genome assembly GCA_905250125.1 of Rotaria sordida. Classification (NCBI taxonomy): domain Eukaryota; kingdom Metazoa; phylum Rotifera; class Eurotatoria; order Philodinida; family Philodinidae; genus Rotaria; species Rotaria sordida. The sequence goes on from CAJNOL010003525.1 coordinate 14,877, forward strand.
ACGTCACATCTACACAAAAAAAACGTATTGTCTTGACGTTAGGTTTGTTCTTGAATATTTTTCATATGCTATTACCTCTTTTGTTGGTGTACTTATACGTTTCTCACTTGTTTGTATGCGATAAAATATCTTCATCTCAGTGATCGAAAAATCTCGAAATGAACCTTTTTTTCCACATTTTTTTGTTCGGCTAAATTAATGCCATTCTATTTTATATATGCATCTTTAGTTTTCAAAATAGACAAAATTCTGTGTGACTAATTTTTGATGCTGCGAACAACATCGGTTTTTTGATACATGACGAATTCCTTTTCTTATTTGATGAATTAATAAATTAGAGTTCTTAAATTTATGTCCATTGTATATTATTGACAATAGCGTCTTACACATAATAATTTAGAAGATTGAGATCAAGATTGTTTGATAGTCATCTATGATTGCTTATGAAATGTGTGAAATTCTTGTCACATCATACCAATCATTCTTGATGTGTATGCAGTGTGGTTGACCTTCAGCTTGTGCATATGAAAGAACAACTTCAACATAATTCTCATATGATAATATTTTACCAGGTTTAAATATAATTGAAGACTTAAGGCCATTTTTAGAAGCTCTTAAAAATATTATAATTCCTGTTTTGGACAACATCAGAATGAGTGAAAAAAATTCAATCAAAACACATAAATTGGTCTAAAATCGGTCATTGATTATTGTCTTCGATATAACTCTTGAATCGAAGAAATAAGAAAAGGAATTCGTCATGCACCAAAAAACGATCTTGTTTGCAGAGTTGAAAATTAATCACACAGAATTTTGTCTATTTTGAAAACTAAAGGTGTATATATAAAATAAGCTTTGTATAGAGTAGATTGTAGAGCTTCTCACGATGCACCTTGCAGTATGTTTTGTATTTGAAGTATATATGAATGATTGCAATCGAATGTTCTCTATACGAACAATGATAAGATGTATGTTTTGAAGTTTAAAATGATAACTTTTTATTCATTGTTAAGTGCTTAATGTTGTGAACAGTCATTATAGTATTTGTTCAACTATTGTTTTTTGTTTCTTTCAACACTTAGATATATCTTTGAATGATAAGTGATAAAACGTTGAATTGAAATGAAAAATGTGTTTGTTTTTAATAGATTGAATACATTGATTGTATTTTGATAAATGCAAGAGAAAATAAGTAATGAAAACAATGCCTAGTGGGTTAAAATGTAAAAAGTGAAATAAATGATGTTATTGATAGATGAATGTGTTTAAAAATATCAGTTCGAGTCAATATTTTATATATTCAATGCTTTGTTCGATTCGTCAGGCAAAGCTAATACAATATTATCCTTGACCTTTTTAGATTGTCTATATGAATCTAAGCACAATATATTTCAATTCCGAGGCTATTTCTATCATGATCGATGTTTTGAGACAAAGGTTTCAAAAGTTCACCAGAAAATCAAACTTGAATGATTTTTCAACAGTTCAATTGATTTTCATATTTTGTTTTTCATTATTTGATTCCATACACTTATTCAAGTTTTATACAGCATATTTCATCTAAAATGACTTTACCTATGAACATTAGAATACAGATTATTCTATTATAAACTATTATTAAATATAGTGTATGATATTGTAAACATGCTCGATCTAATGTACAATATTTTCATTTTCGCTAAAATTTGACAATGATTTTTGAGAAAGAAGTAATGATAATGGATGGACTAAAAATTTTGAGATAACATTTTTGTTTGTTTTTGACTACTTTGAAAATATTTCCGAGAAGTTAGGAGCCATAGGCTATGACCAAAATTTTATGCTCTTGCCGAATGTAGGCTTAGAAATTTTCTTGAGACCAACGAGATAATCTTTTGCAAGGCCCAAAAAAATGAGTCTGGATGGAAAATTTTTTCATATAATTTTGTACTTTCATCATTGCAACTCAAAAGTAAATGTTAACATCCTTATTAATATATCAGCTTGTAGAAGAGAAGCTATCCTGCAAAATGTACTATTGGATTTTGTTTTTGTTTTCTTTAAATCTTCATTTTTGAAAAACCGACTTTTTGACCAAAAGACATTTTGTATAGAAAGAAGCTCCGCACAGAATGCGTATAATTTCTTCAATTAGATAAAAGTCACAGATTAGTTCAATATAAAATTTTACAAAGAAGTGGTCGCTCGGCAAAACAACTGACTGGAATATGTTTTTGTACCTTCGAAAAGGAACTTTAAAGGGTTTAGCAAAAGTCTATTAACTCACCATTCAATCTAATTTTTTTGGTCTTTAAAAACTTCCTTCAATAGTCTTGACTACTCTCGAATAAAAACTGAGATAACATTTCTAAGGTCATATTTAGAAAGTGCACAATATGTTGATCCTAATCCATAGCTATTAACTTCTTGGAAATATTTCAAGGGAGTCAAAAATAAATAAATATTTTATCATCTGTATGAATTTTTTGTCGTCATAAGGATTTAGAAAACTGTACATCATCTTAACGATAGAACAATCTTTGAAATCGGACATTTATTAGATATTTGAGAGGAAAGCAAAATTTCTATTTTAGTCTTTTATAAATTTCTTTGAAGATTAAACAAACTAATCCGATGTTAATTCATTTCTCAAAAATAATTGATTGTCGTGTCATAAAATCATAATTAATAATATTTATGATGATACATTTGCATTTCCATTGCATCTATAATTAATATATATTAAATATTTAAATACATTATAAATAGAACATAGATAATTATCATAAATACTTACAAAGAAGTATCACAAAAAACCCACATTGCTTCTTGTTGAAAAGTTGGAGTGTACGATACTTGTTTTGTCATAAATCCATATTCCCAAGAACAACCACGAGACATTACTATAAAATCGTATATCAAAAAAGAAAATAATATAAAACAAGGTGTTTTTTTTTGTCTCGAAATAACATACCACCGCCTTTAACACGTATGTAACATTGTCCATTACATGGAGTTTTATGACCTGCTAATGCAACTGGATCAACATTAAATTGACAAGAAGGATTGCGAGAATCACATTCATAACACCAACCAGCAGCAGCCAAAGCTAAAAGAGAATTTTAAATGATATATATATTCAAATTATTAACAAATCTTACTGGTTTCAATGAAACATGTCCAAGTAATAAGGAAGATAAAGACGATGAAGAAATTCTTGCTGGCCATTTTATGTTATATCTTCAAATAAAAGAAATGATATTTCCGTCGATTAATTGATTTCAATCATTCTCAAATAGATTTAAAATTATTTCAATAATATGTGGTTATTTGAAAAAAACATACCGTTTTTTTTTCTTCATTAAATCTTGTTTTTTTCAAAATAAGGTATTTATTTCATTTGAATTGAATATCATTTTACAATGCGTGGTATCATCAGCAAGAATAAAACGCAATCCATGTTTTCGTTTTTTGATTGAATTAAATTTGAGATTAGAAGATCGATGATTTTCTACAAAAATATCTGAAAAAGTATTCATATTCATTGAGTTTTGTTTTATAAAACTGAATAAAAAACAAAAACTATTGATACCACTCACGTTGTTTTTCATATCATAAATGAAAATTGAATTGTATTAATTGTTCAAGAGTATTTTTTGCTAGTCCTATTAGGACTAGTTTAATCATCATTTACCCAACTTGAATTCTATGTGAATTTGTTAAATATTAATTAAAATTTTGTTGTCTCCTCTTAAAATTACATGTTGCTAAATTCAACTAAATGATGAAAGTGATGAGTAAATTATGAAAAAATTTAAGTGTATAAAATAAATAACTGATGTGATATTAGAGTAACACTGTTGAGAATTGAAAATGAATTGATTTGAACTATGATGAAACTTGAACAATTTTTGATTGCAATATAAATATTAATGATATTAGTCATCACAAATGTGTTTTGAGCTTACATTTTTTTCATAGATAGGACTCAGAGTGTAGATGAAAACCTTGAAAAGGATTTATGTTATTATGCCTTTCTTCTCGAGTTATGGTTATTTTACTGCCTTTTCAGCATATCGCACGATATTACGAAAAACTTCGCAATAAGAAATATCACTCATTGGAGATAACACATTTGCACAAAACGTTATTTTCTCACAGAAGCTCTCAAAATACTTCGTTTTTCATGCATCCCAATACCTTGAGAAAAGACTTGTCTGTTTGATCTGAAATCTTCAGAATATAATAACTATCATGTAATCTGCTATTGAGAGAAAATTTCCGACGGAAACTTCCTAGTGAAATTTTTTTCGTAATATTCTGGGATATGCTGAAAATTCAGAGAAATAAACATAACTCGAGAAGTAGCACTCAATCCTTTTTTGGATTCTTCATCTACACTATCAGTTCAACATATGAGCAAAATATGAGCTCGACTAGAGGGTATTACTCAGCGAAGTTCCGTCATCAGTTAAATCGAATTATATCTGAGAGAGTAAGGGATTTTTTCGATAAATATCTGTTTCAAAATTCTACACTTTAACAAACGAAAAATTAATGAATAAGTTAAGTTAATATCTGTATCAATGATACAATAAGATAGAAACAGTACTGCGTAACTGTATATGGAGTTAATTGGTGAACAATAGTTGCTTTGTAGAGTCTTGCGAAATTAAACTTTTTGATTTCGAAAATTTTTTTAGACTAGCATGTATACTTCGTTTTGTGCTACTTGTTAATGAGAATGTCTTTCTGATGTGCCTTTCTTGAAATTGATTTGTGAATCTATAAAGTACTATATGTTTATTGATTACGTGACACATGAAAAAGAAACTCGTTACTCTATAAGAATGAAAATAATTGACTATTTTACTGATGTAACTCCAACATTGATTCCGAAAAAACATCCTTCATCATCATTCCAACTTTACCTTTGTCGGAGTCGGATTTTGGAGTTCTCTGCAGGGTTCTATTGCCATCATTTTTCGACCATGCTATTTATCACAGTGGCTACTTATATATACTCAATATCCAATTCGGTAACTTAATGATCGACCAGAAACAATAATTGAAGGACTTTTATCATGTGCAGATAATAAAACAATAACTTGAATCATTTATTTCATTCGAATATTGTCAATATACAGTGAGTACCAAAATTAGCCAACCAGGTTTTTTTTCAATTTTCTTGCTGCTATCGTAAGCGTTAGAAAGTATCCGAATAGTATTTCAAATAGAGAAAATTGTTTCTAACAAGAATATAAAAAAAATAAAAATGATTACCAGATTTGCAAAGATAGAGAGTCCAGAAAACCAAAATCCGAGTTTTTCAACACCTAGAGTGCATAAATATAATATTGTTTATGCTGCATAGAGCAATAAAGTTAACTATCCTCTACCAAATGAGATATCGTCCAGTTCTCTGTGACGTTTTTCGTCGAAGATACAACAATTTGATTGAAGGTCAAAAAATGATTTTTCTATAGGCGACTGGAAAAAACCAACTTTAGGGGCTTTTATGAGGTAGCTGTATCTCAGCTAACAGACGTCATAGAGAACTCGACCATGTCTCATTTTGTAGAGTATGGCTTACTCTATCGTTCTATATAGTCTAAACAGTGTTATATTTACGCTCTCTAGATGTTGAAAAACTAGAATTTGGGTTTTCTGGAATCCCTATCTTTACGAATCTGCTAATTACTTTTATTTTCTTGTGTTTTTATTGAAAACCATCTTCTCTATTTGAATTACTATTTGAATTTTTTCTAATGTTTATAACAACAGAAAAAAATTGAAAATAAATCCTATAGAATAATTTTGGTATTCACTGTATGTATGTATTTTTAGTAAATTTCCTTATTCCATAACATTATAGCTATTATGAAATATTTAAGATTATTATTCGAAATTTTTTTTTTTACTAATAAAATTTGATGAAACATTTCTTATCATGATAGGAATACTATTTTTAGAAAGAATAAAATACGAGCAATTTTGAAATATGCTAGATATATCATTATAAAAAAAGAGAAACATTTTGTTACTGTTGACCTGAAGTATGTGTAAAGCAATCTTTTTTTCTTTTGCTTTCTATACAATTTGTTACGAGTTCATATACATATTATAGAAGAGCAATATGTACATACCGATTATTCAACCGTATCTTTCTTCGTTTTTCCGTTGCCTGTAACTGTCTCTTCAGTACATTATTGCATCTACATCGGCGAACAGACTTTTGAAAAAAAGAGCCTTATTCACGATTTGATTGTTGGTCACGAAAATGTATAAAAAGTGGCCCTACTAGTTGATGTGTTGAGAAGTGGGATCCCCTCTTTCATTTCTCTTTCTCAATCGTCTTGCCAGCATATGCTAGCAAGACGATTGACAAAGAGATGAAAGAAAAAGGACTGTCCTTAGCAACAAATCAACTAGTATGACTACTTTTTTATACATGTTTGTGATCAATAAGAAAACCATGAATAACACTCATTGAAGTCAGTGGTAATTTTATTTTCTGCTGTTTTTTTGTATAAATATCAAAAACATAAATATTTATTTTTTAGAATATTAAAATAACTTTTATGTTAATTATTTTATATAAAATTCTGTTGGAGAATATTTTTTATTCTAATGAAATATATTTTGACTGTATAGTAAATGAACAAAGTTAGTCTTTGATAGACATATTTTCTTAGATATTTAAATAACATTTTCAAGCAAAGAATTTCATCGATACTTAGAGAAAATCTAATATTATTCTTAGATTTGAACTTTAATCTTACACTACGTTATTTCTTATGAGCAAAAATGATTAAGTATAAATTATATTAAGTCAAAAAAGTTTAATTGCCATATTTAATTGTATACACTATTCATTAATTGATTAATTTAATATGATACTATTGAAAAATATGCTTAAAATATTATTTATACTATTTAGAACAAGTTTTATAATTATTCTTTATTTATTATACAAAAAAAAGTCATCTACACTACTAATCGATAAAAATGATTATCATTATCATTTTGATAATTATCATTTTGAATATGAGAATAATTCTATATTAACAAATATTAATGTAATACCTTTTCCACAGTTTATTAATAAAAAAAATTCCATATTAATAATATCAAATGGTTTTCGAATTATATCAAAGCA
>CAJNOL010003526.1:0-14659 GCA_905250125.1 Rotaria sordida
TTGATCAACATAAAAAGTTCTATCGGATGGTGCTATTTGAAGACTAACCGGAGATACTCGTGTATTTCGTGGGAGGATTCCCACAGAATTACCCAACTATAGACGAATACCTTCTTTCCACATATAATTACATGAAGATGGAGAAAAATCGGCGAGCCACAGAACTATGCCTCACCATAACCAAACAAGGTTTCTGGCCATAGATCATAAAGAAAAAACTAGGAGGATAACTTTCGAATGAAACATTCATAAGTAAAAGCGATGACAGATAACTTTCTACGAAAATTCATTGCGCCAGAGTGAGGGTGGAAAGCTCCTGACCATATTACAATGTACAAGAGTAAGAGTGGAGAGCTTCGAACTTCACACCAAAGTGTCAAGACGAAAGATAACAGGATGAGTTATAAAGCTATGCATAATAGACTGAGCAAATGCTTTTAGGTAACATATCATGATGACAGGTAGAGAGTAAAAATATCTGAATCTGACAGCAATGCCTCAGCATCAGCTGAGACAGATTTCTACTGCAAAATAATGGTTAAATGAAAGACGGAAGTGTCGAAGCGTACATGGACGGGTCAAAAAGACGATTATAGTTTCCTGCCAGATGTGAACACCTCATAATTAGAATATGAGAAGTCTGACCCATAATAAAAGCGTCAAAGTGGATGTGCAATGATTTGGCTTATTAACTTATGCAAAAGAATGAGGATGGAAATTCTTTAGATCACAAAGAAATCTGTGAGAGAAACGAAAAAAAAAGAGCTCATCTCATCCTATACCTTCTGGGACGAACGAAGGAGCAAAGATCGTTTGCACACACTTAAATGTGTGAGAGTGAAGGCAAAACCCTTGAGATCACAGAAGATATGCTAGAGTGATGATCAACTCTGCGGTAGAACTTCAGAGCTTCAGATAAGATTGTTAAGAGCTTTCATATTGCAAAGCAATCCAATAGACCAACAGGAAAAAGTTTCGCTAGAGTACCGATTGGTGAAAATGAAAGCAAAAGCCATTAGGCAACACAGAAACTTCTAAAACTATGGACGATAAGCATCAAGTCGCTAATCGCTGCTCAAATGACAACAGCCATCAGGAAGTGTTACAGACAATCTCACAAAGCTAGTAACTGATAAGAACAATAGTCAGACAGCAGAACTATCCCTCAGCGTAAGCGCCAAAAGCCTTACCATTTGATTTTCGCAATAGCTAATTAGAAAACCTTCGGAGCACTTACGAGTATCCGACAACATGAGAAAAAATATCAAGTCACATGAGAATACCTTAGACAAAAAATCTAATCACCGAATATTTCACATTGCACTATTGAGAAAACTGCGGTTTATTCGGCGATGTGTATCAACCATGATGAAAAGTACAACTACAGATGGCGATTATTTAGACTTACGACAGATGTGTTATCCAAAATAATACATCACAAAGACGAAGCGAAAAGCTTCTCAGAATTGCCCAGCGTCTGGATGTGATCGTAAAACCTGTGAAACAACCCGAAGGTTAGTAAGAGTAAGCGAGATAGTTTTTTGTCACTGAATTCTTGGAAGAGACTTTCATGCCAAGCGTCTGAGTTCTGCACAAATGTTGCGATTGGAAAACAATTAATATTAGGGAGTGGATATAGATGCAGTGAATGTGGGGGTCTTTTCTTCATCCACACCTATGTTCATCCACACCATTAGAACAACAAAGTTTCGAATAAAAGAATTTAGAGTTATGAACTATTAAGAACTGTAGTAAGGAGCTGATCATCAGCTCCAGTCACACCTTCGCAGGACAGTATTGTCTTAATACTCATACTTAAGCGCAATGTGCGCCTCTTTCCATTTTCGCTAAGTGGAAACGTTTTGTAAGCATTAACTCATTTCCTTAGTGTTCTTCCAAGACGCATTAAACAATGAGATGAAATAGCATGTAGTGCGTGCAAGTTTAGGCGATGTCGCATAGGAATGTGCTATGTGCTATAGTGTGAAATAGTGCAGCACATGTCCGGCGAAGCTCTAGTTCCAACTCTCTCGAAGTATTGATGCGACAACTGGAACCGAACAGAACATCGAAAGATGAACACGAGTTCTTAACATTACACATGAAGTTCAATGCAGATGCCTTGCTAGTGAAAAGAAATTTTTCAGGATAGTTGAGTCTTTCGTCCAAGTGCATGAATGAACTGTGACCGTGAGTGAACGGCCAATCGATTTCTTGATTCTTCGATCCCGCAGAGTTCTATCTTACCTTCAAAGGAAGAAGATGGAAGTTTGGAGAAAATGGAAATATTCTCAATTCTACGATATGAGTAACCTAAAAGAAAAGCTCATTAGACAAGAATTGTACGTTGGTTCAATTATAGGTCTTACAATTGCGACTGACTATGCTGCTCTGCCTCGTGGTCCAGTATTGATTCTGCTACTCCTCAACTATTATTGGAAGCTGAAACTTGTCTTATAAATTCCCTATCATCTTGTTTACCACTTGTGACAGTCTAAAGTGCAAAACACTGTCTTTGTAAAATAGCTGAACCATCAAGCTGCCCAGCACATACCGGAAAGTAGTGTGTTCAGATTTCGTCGTTACCAACCGTTAATAAGTTGCTCAAAGATAATAACAGTTGTTAACCTCGGATCACACTCCCAATAATGTGTTGGCTACGATTTGACATATGCCAACCCTCGAAGCTAATATATTGTTCGTCAGTGTGTATGGAAAACCTCAGATGATTGAACGAAAGAACTCTGAGACACACAGGCTTCCTGTCCTAAGCTACAGCTAGTGCTAGTTGTCGTCGTTATATCAGACCAATAAAACTGTCTTTAAGCAGTATCCTGTACCGCTGGATAGCTGCAAAGCCAGATATTCTTTAGTCTTTCTAAAAATACCTCGATGATGAAATTTTCACACTGATTACATGACCTCTCGAGAATATATTTCTATTTTCCCTTGTTGGTATTCATAGAACCTATAACCATTGGAGCAAAAAGGCCTCTTTTAGCTTCATATTACTCTAGAAGTTGAAATGTAGCAAAACTGGTTGCACTTAACTAATGAGGGAATATTCTCAGCTGTCACATCGTTTTTGAGTCGAGCGTATGGGCATCATGTAAGCCCTGACAATCTATGAATACTCTGAAAAAACTTCGTGCCGCTAGCTTATTACTGCCGAGATATTGCATTTTTACTGTATGCATCAGCAAAAAGTCGTGGTTCCCCTCAGAAACACTAGGAAAACTGAGTTTCGAATTGCAACTTGAAACTTTCTACAAGGACAAGTCTCAATGAGAATAGTTCATTGTGAAAGTTTCAGATCTTTTGATTGCTCCTAGTTTGAAATAAGAAGATCGGAGTCTGCTGGTATATATAAGCTATTTTACCGCAGCTGTATCTTAGGATAGGAACAATGAAAAGATCTGAAACTTTCAAAATAAACTATTCTCCTTGAGGCCTATCTTTATGCAAATTTTCAAGTCGAAATTCGAAACTTATTTTTTCTAGTGTTCCTGAGGGGACCACAGCTTTTTTTCTTAAACATACAGTAAAAATGCAATATCCCGACAGTAATAAGCAAGTGGCACGAACTTGTTTTAGAGTATTCATAGATCATTAGGGTATACATGATACGCATACGCTCGACTCAAAAGCGATGTGACAGCTGAGGATGTTTTCTCGCAAGTTCAGCGTGAAACACTTGATAGAGTATATAGATAAATTGCCTCATAGTTGAACCTTATCTCGATATCAATCATGACTGATGCGGAAGCCTACCGTGCCATCTATAGAACGCTTGTCTGAAGAACCAGTTGAAGTGTATGTCGCTCTGTCTGTGTCTGGTTTCATATTTTGATGTATTACATGATATCAGAGCCATTCTTTTCAGATTAAGCTTACTTTTTTATTAATGGCGACTCAAAAGATCGATAGCACTGCATTTCAACCACGACGTAAGTTGGCACTTGTAATTGGTATTGGTAAATATGAACATTGTCAAGAATTAGAAAATCCAGAAAATGATGCGAATGATATGTCATCTGCTCTGGAAAGTATTGATTTTATTGTTACAAAGAAACTACATTTAAAACGTGCTGAAATGAAACATGCTATTATTGATTTCGAAGAATCGATAGAGCCCGACGATATGGTCCTATTTTATTTTGCTGGACATGGAATACAATGGGAAGTATGTATTCAGATTTTACCATTAAAAGTTATTCCAATTTTCTATGAGAATTTTATTTACGGTACATTCAGGATCAGAATTATTTGATACCAAAAGATAGTCCAACTTTGAATGATACAAATTTAAACAACAGTGCGATCAAGGCACAAGCTATTCTCAATACTTTAAGTGATCGCAATCCATATGTAACCATATTCCTATTGGATTGTTGTACAAGCTATCACTTACATAATCCTGAGGTAGATGCACGTAATCCGAATGCAAGTGTTTCAAAATCAGTAGGTCTTAAACCCATGCACAAGGCTGGTTCATTAGTTGCATTTGCTTGTGAACCGGGAACTATTGCGATTGAAGGAAGAGGACAGAGAAACGGTTTGTTCACAAAACATCTTTTACAACATATTACAACTGCCAATGAAGACATCCAAATGATATTACGTGATGTTGCCGATGGTGTAATAAAAGAGTCGAAGTCAAGTCAAATTCCATTTGTGAGTGCTTCATTATCAAAGAAGGATATATATTTATGCAGCCAGCAGCGAAATCAATCACATAAACCAGGTATACATACTAGTACATTCTACTGCTCTTCTTTACGATGAATTCAAATAGCGCCATAGTAATTTTGTGCGTGAGCTATCTTGTTTCTCAACATTGAGAAGATGAAAAATATGAAATTATTAGAATTTAAATTGTCTCACGGTCGAAATTGAGTAAAATGTAATTAATAACCCCATCGAAATAAACAGAGAAAGCAAGTCCATCCTAGTCTCAGTCTTTATAATGCTTACGATTTTTTTTAGCCCAATCTGGCTATTTCTTAGTTAGAAGAAAAACTTCTCTAGGCATTTCGTCACCTTGAAGCTCATATTTGCGACATTTATAGAGGACTACTAGAATAGTTTAGCTCTAAAAAGATTTGTATACATAGTTGTCTAGGCGAGACATATCGCATTTTTAAATCACACCCCAAGATGCCACTGTTTGCAGTAAATGTCTTGTATCTTAGTTATCTCACATTTGTTTGAGCTGAAATTTTTATCAGATAGCGACATATTAGATCCCAACTATAACTAAAGTGTAAGCTTTAACGTTAATTGACTTGCAAAGATATTCAATTTTCAACAACAAGTAGGAAATCTGATGCATCTGAAATAGCACTATTCAATGAGACAAACTGCACTTTATTTAGCATTTTTATCGAGTTTAGCTCTGACAATCCTGAATATTCACTATAATTTTCAGCTAGTACGCCTCGTTCACGTCCTAGGTACTAAGCTTTTCATTTCGCAGTAGTTCCAATGAATTAGTACGTGTTCAATAGTTCAAATAGTATGTTTTTAGTACGATAGAAAGGGAAACAATAATCTACTTTCATATTAAAACTACACTATAAAAAACGTAGAATGATAGACGTTACACAAGGGTTCGTTATTTTGATAAACCCTAGAAGGATCTATAAAACTGACATAAGCCTTAAAGATATTGATAAAAATGACATGTATCCTATAAAGAGTTTATGGGAATTGGGTATAGAGCTCATGAGACTAATAAATCCTTTTCTAGGCTTATTTTTCTATGGTTTCTTTTTGCAGCGTACTTTAGTGTGGTGCAGCAATAGAAGCTGTATCTCGTGTGATAGGGATGAAGAAATGCGAGGGTGACAGTTTTATGTTCACTCACCAACATCCGTATTTTCAGAGAGGTATTGGTAACTTTTTTGGGAATGTGGATATTGGTTGGTGGCTAAATGAGAGAGAGTCTTTACGTCGCCGTTACTTACACACGCACTGGTATTCACATACCTACTTACGCTTTTAAGTTCAAAGATACGCTTCTCAAAGCGCTCCGTGTGGTCAACATTTGATCGTATTTTTGAAAAAAATAAAAGTCTTGCTATACATAAAAAAATCACATTCCACGCTGGTTTCAGATTTTCTCCAAAGCGATTTTTCTTCAGAGACAGAGCGCAATCCCTCATTTCTTCGACATAATACATTTGACAGCGCTAAGACTTAGCTAATAGGAACCAGATAGTATTTCTAGTGACTATTTATGTACTTTTAATAAGTATCACTTGGATGTATGTGAGGCAGGTTTTTCAACGAAGTTAAAATAAAAACCATTGAGGGTATTCTCTGTGAAATAAAAATGTGAAACATGATAAATCCGGTGTAGAAAATGGCACAAAAAATCTATTAAGAAATAAATGATTGTTTTGAATTGCAGACGATTCAACAACGACTCCTGATGACATAGCCGAAGCACAACAAGAAGAACAATCCAGCAAGGTTGAAGTAATTCAAACAATCTCTTAATGCCCTTTTTTGTTCATACCTATCTCCTTTTGTTCATAGAACAATACAACTACAGCAGCTCCCACCAGTACTGCAAACACTGGAATTGTCTCAAGCTTAAAGAAGGTCAGATGATAATCGCTCTAGGAAACTGATATTCATTAAATATCTCATGCTTTTTAGTTTTTCAGCATGAACACCAGTGCTCTATCAAATAAAGGTAGAATACCGTTGATTATCACCTTGAGAGTGAGAATGATTGGTGATGGTGAGAGTTATGTATTCGAAACCACTGTCACTCCTCAGACACACAAAGCATACATGAATCCGCAGGTCCTGCGGCTTCTTCAAAGTTGACTCGTATAAAGTTACTCCATATTTGAGAGGTAATTCAAAATTTATTTATCGACACGAAGTGTTTGTCCTTTATGGAGGATGCGAGTGTCGGTACGAAAATTGGTGAAAATGACGGTGAAGAGAAAATCTGACACCTTCATATCAAACCTTCACACCTTCGATTCCATGCATTCTTATGCTTTTCTCTCATACTCACACTCTTGCCATGAGAAAAGTCTCAATTTCTTATGTTGCATCCGTGACACACATCTCTGCTTCGACTAAACCGCGAAACTGTAAAAATATATTAAGTTTTATAGATAATGGCTCGGAAAAAGCTATTAAAATACGAATAATTGCTTTATATTACAGGTACTCTGACAAAAAGTGCTATTGGTAAAATCGAAGCAAAAAAAGAGACACACTCGAGCAAAGCTCAAGTAATTCAAAGAATTTCTTAATGCCTTGTTTTTTGTTCGTACTTATCTCCTTTTGTTCATAGAAAAAAACAGCTACACCAACCTTCACCAATATCGTAAATATTGAAATCAGCTCCACTGTCAAAAAGGTCAGGCGATTATCATTATGGGAAATGAATATTCATCAAATAGCTCATACTTTTAGACATCCGACAATGAAACCAATGTCCCAGTAAAAAAAGGTAGGACATCATATTGTTTATTGCCTTGAAAGTGAGCATGATTAGTGATGATAAAAATTATGTGAACAATATCACAGTTATCCCTCAGATTTTCTCGCTTGTTCATAGTCCTCACGTATCTAATTAATCGATTTTTTTCAGAATAAATTTCATAATTTATTGATTGGCAGAAAGCACATATCCCTTATCAGAATAAGATTTTCATTCTCTTTGTATTGCTATCAGAAAATCTAAGCAAAAGCATCTGGACATTTTTTTAAATAAAAAAAATGCAAGAATTTTGTTCTTTACAGAAATTTTGTACTCTCACATTATCTCGAATTAATGGTTCAGCTCGACTTATTGAATTTTTGCACCTTTTGCCTAAGGATTCTTGAAAATGTTTTGTAAAGTAACTAGAACTATTAGAAGATCATAATCTGATTGAACAACAAGTAGCAATGAGAAACAAAATATGGTTTTGTGATCATTCTATCGTCATTCAGTAATGAATAAGATTTTTATTATCATTCACTCGCTGAAGGACACTAACGTAGGTATGATCGTTTTATCTTCAACATCGACTGTACATATAAGAGTTGTTCGAAGAGGACGGCTAACAGAATGCCCTTAATCCTTACTTTATTTAGAAATGTATTTTTGACTTTTTGTCGAAAACAAGTATCTTTCTCTCAAAAATTGGCGATGCGTTATCTCCAAAATTACATTATGATCAACTTTTCTTAAAGACATAAACAGGACATGTGCTGTTGCTTATACAAATGTTTTGGATTGTTTATTAGAAGAGACTAGAACAGTCGAATCTAGAATCAGAACCTAACATACCTAAATCTAGTAGATTACTTTAACTCTTGAGCGTCTCGATCAGGCGAAGCTACATCCATATGTTATATATAAGTGTACATAGTTTTTTCTTGTTGTTTAGAATCAATCAGATTTTGTTTCGTATTTAATCTTTTTTCACAAAGATTTTAGTGTCAAAGTCAACATTTGTGTGATGGGCAGTTCAAATTTTCATAAATTTAAAATAAGAAAATGAACAGAACTCGTTGCAAAAGCATTTGATTCATTTTTTTTCAATATTGTTTATCAATACTGACACAAAGATTCTTCTGAATCCTTCACTTTTAAAAGTTTCTTTCGCAATCATGCTAGTTTCAGTTTCATAGGTCCTTTGATTGCTCGAAGACATTTAAGTCCCTAAAGATCATGTTACTGGCATAGTTTGTAGAGTTCCATAACTTTTTTTATTTCTCTGAATTCATACAGATTTTTGCCTACTAACGTGTTGTTGAGTTTCGTGGTTTCCCTTGTCTCAATAAGTTCCTAGACTTCGTTGATATGCTTGGAACCTCTAAGTTTCTTCATTTAATGGAATTTTCGATGGTTCGTGCAGTTTGTAGAGTTTCGAAAATTCTTCTCATTAAACCTCTTTCGTCAGTTCCTAGAGTTCCTAGAATCTCTTGATTCTCTGACTCCTGTCAAAAAGTAAATCTGGTATATTCGTGGCATATTAGTTTTCGATATTAAACATGATAAGATGGGATTTCAGGAGATCCACAGAGGCTTGAAATTTAATACTTCGCTCTTGTATTGCATGTTAAGCTTTCCTCAGCTGCATCCACTCGTGGAACGAAGTGGTGGTGAAAACGCCGGATGTTGTATGAAAACTACTCTTATCAAACGAAGATTTTACATTTTATAAATTGATGCAATTCAATAGATGTGTTTTGGTCGATAGGCCTTCTATCTTGTCTTGGACATGACGAAATTTAGTATCGAAACAGGTCGATAAGTGATGAAGCTCGACAAGAAAAAACATATAGCGTCCCCTTTTTTTTGTTCTCTCGACCATTTGTTGATAAAGGACATTTTTTTAAATTTGTTCTTACATTCTTCATCATGAGATGTTTTCTTCATCGATCTTTCTTCTTTTTTCTGCTTTATCCTTGAGGAATGCATGAGATACTTCTCTCGAGTTTCACATACATCCTCAAAGTTCTCTGCATCCAATGTATATCTTGGATTCCTACAATTCTATTGATTCCTAATATTTCAGCAATTCCATGGGTTTCTCAAATTTTTCATATTTCACAGATTCTTTTGATTCATCAGGTTGCTGGTAACCTTTAAATTCCGGAGGATTTTCAGGCTACCTTGCATTCCTCGAAATATATGTGTTTCTAGGTTGATTTGAATTGCGTGGAACCTTCCGAATCCTAAAATCTCTCTGATATTAGACTTCCTCGGGTTCTTTTAAATCTATGCGTGTCTCTGATTATTTGAATATCATGCATAGTTTAAATTCACTCAACTCCCAGAATTCATTTAGCCTCTTACATTGCTGCCATTTTTCTTATATTTTTTCTCAACATGCTCACACATTGCTATAGACATTCTGTAACGTTTACTTATTATTCTTATTCTTTTGTGAGAGCAACTACTGTTCTATACTGATTAAGAAGGTAGCAGCCTGAGTTTTTATTTTTAATCCTTTCTTCACCTAAACATTTTTTTCTTTCTGGGTTCAGGATTATACGTCACGAAACAATCAGAATATTTTGTAGATTCATTAGAATTCAATGCAGTGTACGAAAATGCTTTTTTTGCCGATTATACACAAGTGACTAAATTAAGTTCAGAATAAAACCGATTAGACTGCTTCAAAAATAATCAGAAATATATTAAATTAGTAGATTTCACTATGCTATCTGTAATTATGCAAAAATTTATAGTACCTAGGAAGAGAGTTAAATTATTTCAGGTACCAAAAGTAATATTATATATTAAGTGGAATTCATATTTCATGTCTGCTCGATTTGGATTTTGACTTGAGATGTTTACATTTCAGTAATTACTCTAGAACGATGGCAGATATCTGATGCTCGTCAATGAAAGATGGTTTAACTTGATCAACTAGAAATAAGAAGTATTTCATTCTATTTTTAAATGTTCAAACTTTACCTAAAGATGTTTCTAATTAAATCATCGATCGCTTTTTTTATTTTACCCATTGAAAATAATGTACTATACTTAATTATAAAGTAGAAGAAAACTCAAATTTTATTTTGTTGCATCACGATAAATTACATTAGCATAATATAAAGTGATAGGTTGATAGCTGATCGTTGAAAAAACTCCAATATGAGTTACAATCGTTTAATTCTATTCTTGAAATTTAATCTATTTGATAGCTTAAATTAACGAGAAAAGAAATCACTTGATAGGAACTATATCGATTCAACAAATATCAAACGAAGATCATTAAAATTAGTGAAATCAGACGAACCGTATATACTTAGGAAGACGAATATCTCTTTCATAGTTCTTTCCCCACGAGAGAGGGAAATCTCTTCGATCACAACGATGGCGATTCCTTTTATTTTTTGTTCATTATAGTAATTCCCAATATTTCAGTCAATTCTCGATGGGCACAGAATGGGATGACTGTTGCTGGAGGTCATGGACACGGCGATGCTACCGATCAACTCTCGAGTCCTTATGGCCTTTTCGTTGGTGATACTCAAACAATGGTCATCGCTGACAGCTGGAACCATCGTATCATCCAGTGGAAGATGGGTGATACGGATGGACAAGTAGTAGCTGGTGGCAATGACCAAGGCAATCGATTGGACCAATTGGATCGACCAATCGACGTGTTGATCGACAAAGAGACGGATAGTCTCATCATTTGTGAAGCAGGAAATCGACGAGTGGTACGATGGTCTTGTGAGAGTGATACAACCGAAGGAGAAATCCTCATCGACAACATTCGATGTTGGGGATTGGCCATGGATAGTCAGAGATATATCTACATCTCTGACACCGACAATCATGAAGTAAGACGATATCAAATAGGGAACGAGAATGGAATCATCGTGGCTGGTGGCAATGGCGAAGGTACTCGTCTTAATCAACTCAACTTTCCGACCTACGTCTTTGTCGATCAACAACAGAACGTCTACGTGTCAGACAACGCAAATCATCGTGTGATGAAATGGGGAAAAGATGCAAAAGAAGGAATTATTGTCGCTGGAGGTCAAGGAAAAGGAAATGCTTTGACACAATTGTCGTCTCCTCAAGGACTGTTCGTCGATACAATGGGTACCATTTATGTGGCAGATTGCATTAACGATAGAGTAATGCGTTGGTCGAAAGGAGCAAAACAGGGCACTGTTGTTGTGGGTGGAAACGGTGAAGGAAAAGGAGAAAATCAGTTCAATGGTCTCAGGGGTTTATCTTTCGATCGACATGGTAATCTCTATGTCGTCGATTGTAGGAATCATCGTGTTCAACGATTTTCTATCGCATAGACTCATTAAAATGGATTCTTTTTTTTTCTCTCTCAAATAAATCACGTTGAATTGATGAAAAAAATGTCTATTCTATTTGTGCATGCGACCAGAAACTATCCTGGTGGAGCCGTGTCGAGCATAACGCTCGTGCACGCACGGGACAGACTCAAACCATTCATATCCCTTCTACTTAAGAGATATGTCAATGAGTCTGGAGAAGTCCAGTTGTGTGCCACGGACACTACGATAGTTCGTGGTCGGTGTTTTAGGCCCAAGTCTGCAAGGCCTGCAAATAACAGGGTCTAATATTATGGAGCATAACTCACTCATTCCCAATTAACATTCACTTTTCTGAGTGTCTCCCTAACTCGCTCTCAGTCTCACTATTACTATCTATTCTCATCTCAAAAAGGAAAGAAACAATTACTGACGTGGTATGATGTTGGGTGGTATTGGTGATGTTGATAATGAAGACGATGCGATGATAGACTAAGAGGAAAAGAAAAAATTTTACTTAATCATATGTGTGTAACAAAAGAAACGAGTAACTTACCTCACTGTTATCTCTTTCGTCGACTTTACATTAACTAAAATGAAAAAAAAACCATATTTAAGAAGATCTTTTACTTACTTGCAATATTCGGTAGCTAAAATAAGAAAAAAACATAAAATAGATCAGTGGGGAACTTACCACTGCATATGATTTTAAAAAAAATAAAATGTATACCTACATTCTTATTTATTGTGTTGCTTGATATTGAATTGTTTAATTTTGTACCGTCGAAGCCAATCTAAAATATAAAACAAAATGGTTATTCCTTCGACTAGAGGGAGGATCATATGAAATAAAATGCGTTCCTATGTTTGTATGTTTATTTGCAGTCACGTGTTAAGCCACGTGTACTCATTTATGGCCGTAATCCTAACTTGTAAAGTTTCACCAAAGGTAATCCAGGTCGACGAATCCGAATTTGAGATCGATTTTTCGATCTGAGCTTTCATTAGTCAGATAGTGGACCAATAAAAAACGAAATTTTTTATTTTACGACTTTTCGATCTGTTGATTAAAATTTCCAATAGGTGATCGAAGGCTAGAAATTCGAATCTGCAGTCAATTTTTCGATTTGTACTTTCATTGGCCAGAAAATGGGCCAATTGAAAACGAGCTTTTTTATTCCCTCGACTGTCGGGAGGATCATATGGAAAAAACTAAAATGCGTTTGTATGCTTGTATGTGAGAGAGTCAAAGAAACTGTCAAAAAAGTATCTTGCTGCAATTTCAGCCAATTAGGCTATTCATCAGGGGAAGAGGTTTTTGGTAAAATAACTATATTGTATAAAGGTTAACGAAAGCAAATCGGAATCGATGAATTCGCATTTGAAATCAGATTCTCAAAATTTTGAACTCGATTTTTTTGGGTAAAAGAAGGATCTTTTGAGAAAGTAACGATACTTCATACAGGTTAAGGAAACAAAATTTCGGCCGGGGGAAGAGGCTTTGAGAAAATAACAATGTTTCAGAAAAGTTGGCACGACCAAATGAAGGTCCGAGTATCCAAGCCTTTAATCAATTGCTGTAAGTTTCGAGCTATAATTTTATAATCAGATTAAGACGTTTAGGGAAAAAATGACTTTGCCGTGGACTGAACATTAGCTGGTACGCAATAAAATGAGTTTCTGTTCTGACAGTCATTGGCAGAGCAACGTATTCAGATGTGTTAGCATAATCACAGGCTCGACAATCTCAATAACATGAAATGTACATGAGGTTTTTTCACGGTTTGGTGCGAGGCAGAACAAGATTAACACACTAAAGTCCATACTTACACCTGCACCCACCACAAAAAGGATTCTAATATTCGAATTCCAGTTTTAGTGAAATCAAGATGACCCTTTTCTAAGTTTTCTCACATCACGTTTTTTTTCCTGACTTATTATTCCATTATTTGCATTCTTTTTAGCAGAAGTTCTAACTCATGGGATTTCTAGCCACTGTGACTCGAAGAAGATGATATAAACAGATAAATAAAGATGAGGTCACACTCGTTATGTTTAAAACAGAATAACCAGTTATTGCTTTGGTACGTTCAGATAATGGAGTGACTAGCCGTGAGTGGTACTCCAAAGGGGGGGCCGACGAACAACTAGTTGCTCCTATTGCATGTTCACTGTAGACTCGCTTCCGAAATGATCTATATAAAGGCTATATATTTTTGGAGAATACTACACTAAGATTGTCTAAATGAGAAATTTCAATAAACCTCTGATTGGCTAGCTTGACAATGAAATTGAAGACATAATGAATAGTTCACAATAAAGTTTTAACTTTGGAATTTTCCATCAAGAATTCTCGTGTTATAAATTCTTAGGATTTTTGGAACCTAGCGACGTCTAGAATATGATACAGTTTACATCAAAGAGGATGACCTTATGCTGGAAAGGAATTACGCATGGCAGTGAAATTCTCTGAAAGAACGCTTCAGGTAGTTGTAATCATAGATCCGCAAAAAAATAAATTTATCCCATTTTACTCTTATGCTACGAAAACTGCTAGGACTTCCATATTTGTTACACTTCAGTCCCTTTAGTCCGTTTAGGATGTAAGTGAGGGTGTCAAAGAGTACTAAAGGGATCTAAAATGACTGAAGTGACTAAAGAGACTAAATGGATAACTTAGAGAGTATAAAAGTAAAACGGGATAAAATTCATTCATCATGGATCCCTCGTTGCAATTCATCGGAAAAGTGTCTACCATTTATATCTGACCTATTTTAATAGGAATCAGAGCTGACAAAAAAACTAACAAGTATTTTCGAATGAAGTGTGCGAACAATTGTGCTGTACGTACACAGAATTTGAATAGAACATTTTATGGTATTAGCGTCAG
>CAJNOL010003527.1:0-21980 GCA_905250125.1 Rotaria sordida
GTAGAAAAAGAAATTAAATTCACAAACCAATAATTCATCACAAAAGAAAATTCTCAAAATTATATTCTTAAGTAGAAATTTATTTTTCACACAAAAATTATATGATTTTGTTCAATTTTTGAGGCTCTTTCTCATGCACTAGTTCGTATTGAGATTGATTTCATTACTTATTTTTCAATACCATTATTCACTGTCACTAAAGAAACCAAAGTTTATAACTAATTTTAAAATTACGGTTCCACACTAAAATGTAATATGTCACATGTGTCGTACTTTGCGACACATTCTGAAAATATGATTCAAATCTAGTATACAGCACATTTTTTATTTTTTTTTCTATGAAAGCAAATCATGGAAATTTTTTTTCAATTTAATTTGATTTAATTATGTCTACTCTGAAAATTCAAGCCGATTAGATTGTGAGTTCTGTCTGTCTCGAGTGATCGAATCTCGATCAGATCGATTCATGATAGTCTTCTCTTGATTATCGATCGAGATCGACATGTTCTCGACTAATAACCCATTGAGAAATAATCTAGAAAAAAAAGACACAAAAATACACAAGTTTCACATGTTCAACTGAGTTGTCTATATGTAACTATGTGTGAAAAACAGAACAATGAATGATTAGTCAGCGGACAGAACACGACAAATTCATAATGCGACACGTTTTCGCGAGAGAAACTGCAACACATTTTATTTTAGGTTGTCGATGGTAGAGTAAAAAAATTTCTTTTTTCAAATTGTAGAACACAAAATTCTGCACCAATTGATGTATGTTTCATTTTTTTTTAAACAGAGTCGCTAGGTAAGAAAGTACAAAATACTAAAAGTGTCTTAAAACAATGTCCACCACTTTACATATGCCATACCTTTAAATTATCGGTACTGCTACTGTTGTTTTAAAGTTTGTGTCATTTTCTTTTTTAGATATTAATAAAATAGCTAATGCGACGCATCATTAAATTACCACCATTAAAAATCACGCCTGGTAAGTAGTATTGACATAAACCAGACTATAGTGATCTTTAAAGAATTCGGTGAAGAAACTCTCACATTTGAGATTATTTACTACATTTCGTCATTCTTTGCTTTGAGAAATAACACAAATTTTATATTAAGATACAGATAATGTGAAATTTGATCAGCAACCTTCAACATCGCACAGAGAAGGATCGCCGAGACCTAGGATTCTGCCACCAACTTCTGTTATCAATGATAAACGTGATGTTGACCATATCAAAAGTTGTCCATCAACAGGTGAGTGATTAATACTAAAAAAGGACATGAAAATGTACTGCCTTTATAGAAATAGCACTATCTGGGATACACTATTTTTTCGTTTTACAAATTCTTCAGTTTCCTTACAGAACTTAATATTGTACCTATGTATTTGAAAAATAACTGTGTTCTACTCGTTTTCGAATATACAAATGAACATTGAGCATTTTTAGAAGACAAGAACACATGAGGGAATGTTAATCGGTACATTAGAAATAGTGCGACCATTTATACTTTATCAATATACGTTTGATTTTTCTTTCAGTTAGGTTTCCTCATTTTTTTTCAGAAGTCTTTGATATAGCCGTTTGAGGCAATTCAAATCTCATTTTAAAAACGTCATTTTGTTTTTCTTTGTTCTCCAGCATTTTACATGGTTAGAAAGTGATTTTTGAACCCAAGGTAGTTCAAAGTGTTTTCTTTCGAATACTCACAACATTTTTAGAAAAACTTGTACCAGAAAAAGATTATAGCGAAAATGGCAAAAGTACGATTCTCAAGGGTAATGGTGTGACGACTAGGCAAGTAACTGAAGATTAGAATGTCATGCGTTAGGGACTGGGTGAGAGTTGAGTCGGTTAGCTAGTTAAAGAGAAGATTGCTAGGATCATCTACCCGTAGCACATTCGCTGAACTCCCATATCTTCATCACCCCCATTTACTATATAGCAATGGTGAAAGTGAAGATGGCTGCGAGATCAAAATACGAATCTTCTCATACTTCACCTCTATGAGAATACAGATTATACAGCCATTGAATAAACATACCCGTGATTATGATAATTACATGACTTTGTGAGTGAAAAGAAAAACCTTGAAATTTGAATGGTTATCAACTATTCTCGAGTATGAGGGTGGCTGAAGGTTGGTCACAGTGTGTAGGTAATGCAAGCGAAGTTCCTTACTCTTACTCTCAAACACACATCAACGCCCATGCTCATCCTCGCACTCATCTACTCCAGCCCTCAGGCATTAACAATCGTGGAGATGAGCAATAATCAATTATCAGATATTGAATTTCATCTCATTTTGAAGCTCAAACACCAAACGCTTCCCAGATCAAGCTGTGTTATCGGCTTGCAATAACTCTTGAAAGACCGAAGGACGGGGGAGGAGAGGGGAGGGGTCGTATTGAAAAAACACAGAAAATTTGTCTGTATCTATGATCTACTAAAAAAAATGAATGGAGAGATGGAGAAATAACATTCTAGATATTTTTTCCTGAGTGATCCGAATTATTCCAGCTAGAATGGCTTACTAATTCGATTAACTTTAAGTGAGATAATTCGAATCACATTGATGGTGCTTTTGCCATTTTGGTTATAATCTGTTTTCTGGTGCAAGGTTTTGCAAAAAGGCTGTGAGTATTCGAAAGAAAACGCTTTAAACTGCCTTTGCTTCAAAAATTCTTTTTTAATCGCGTAAAATGATGGAGAATGAAGAAAATCAAAATGAAATTTTGAAAGTGAGATCCGAATTACCTCAGACGACTGTACCATTTTAACGAAACTAGATATTTGAGTTATTCTTCTAAGTAGTTCTTATTGTTGTTCAACAAGCGACTTAAGCGACGAAGATACGATGAATAGCTTCCTCATACAGTTTCTAGTCGAAATTACAATTCGCCGATCGAGATGCCTTCTAACTCATCTCATTGTACTTAATATCACACAGGAGAGTAAAGATCAGATTGAGTAATATAACAGATTCAAATCAGGATTGTTGCAATCAATAGCTCTTATTGTTAATGAAGGATAGATTATCTGGTCAGGTATTGCTGAGGAAACGCACGAATGTCATGTCTTCTGTGTCATCATAGTTGAAGATTCAATCTTTGCTAAAGTCACTGTCGGAAAGGTCTTCTCTATTCATGAGATATGACACTATCAACTATACTAAAACGTTATTTTTACAAAAACCATCCAATTATATTTCTTTTTCGCTGACCGATTGTTATTCGGATGGTTCATCGCACGTACTTGACCACCCCATAGAATATACAGACTGTTTCAGAAAGTATTAGCCAGTTGATAAATTCAGTTTTTTTCCGTTAAAAACATCTGTATTTCTCTCAAATCTTTACTTTTAATTTTTCGCACTTGAATTCCTTTTTATTTTGTACAAACTTCCAATCAGAAGATGTTCAGTCCAACAAACGACAAAGTAGCGCGTTCTAATGCTATCTGTCAGATTTGAAACAGTGAATTTCAACTTTACGCTCATTGTTAAAACACTAGTACTACCTGTTGACAATAAACACTGTGCATCTGACCATCTCGATGATGTCTCGTCTTCACCCGGTATTGAAAATGACACATCAATATTCGACTTCGTTCTGGTCTACACAGAAGAATCGCCTAGCAAACTACAACAAGATGGTAAACAGTGGTCTGCAATTCAACGTTTAGTGCAACGTTTTGGTGGTCATGTTCTTCTGACCCCATCGGTGAAACAAACAATACGAAAGAAATTCGAAGAAGATCTCAAAAATAAATATCAATTGGATATTCGTAGACATGTAGTGAAAAAAACAATCAATAAATATCCGATATCTAACTTATTTTGTCGAAAACAAATATTGAGAAAAACCTGTTATATCATAATCCGTGTTCCATTTCATGTTCTTTTGTTTTGGGCAGAAACTCTACGAATGAAATTGCCGATTGAAGTAAGAACAAAAAACAACTAAACACATTGTTCGAAATCTCATTGTTTAATTGGTTACTTTTTCTCTACTCTTTATTCAGAAGATAGAAGATACAAAAGAAGATGAAAAAACAGATATAGGTGACGATACAGAAGAAGACGATTCACCTACTCAAACAACAGTAATTGAATGATATACATTACAAATGATCATTGAAAATCATTTTAGGATACATCTAAACAAGAGAAATTCTGTAATTGGAACCGTTTTGTTCACTGGATTCAATGCGTATTCGGTTATCAACGCTCGTCTACAATAGACCAACCTTATCGTACGGCTGTCTATTCATTGTCAAAGATTGATCAATTTGTAAAATGTTTCGATAAACGAAATCGATCTGAAACAGATCTGAACCGTTCAAGCAGTGAAAACGTGAGAATATTGCATTTTTTTCCGTCGCTAACACATCTTTCAGGAATCATATGGATAACATCTCGAAGAAATTGTTCAAATCGAATTTTTTTTATACAAATTTCAGTTCAGACAACTGATAAAGCCATGACTTGAATCACACTAAATGCGCAAGGTAATTCTATGGAAGAGTGACCATGTGCTATCTCTATAGATTTGCATAGATTTTGAATTTATAGATACATGCATAATGTTGATCCTTCGTCGGAAGAAAGACATTGACTTGATTGTTGTAAAAAAAATCATTAGAAATAGGACTTGAAATGAACATAGGATCGTTCTATTCTATGAAAAATAGCTTGATTCCAAGAACAAAAAAGAAAGTTGAATAGTATTTACAAATGGTATCACATATTACTGGTCAAACATAGGTAGAAGACAGAAACGGAGGCGACCGTCCCGTGCGTGCGGTTCCTCCGCACTCTAATGGAAAGTATGACTCATATATGGGCGGCCGCTCGCGTGACATTTTTTTAGGCCCAGTGCACTTTTCTGGTAGAAGACACGCCCTATTGACTTTTCATGTCAAATGAATGGATTATTTTTTGTAATGCAGCGATTTCTATTCGTTGATAGTAATACATACGTATTTCTCGTAGACTATCTGTTGCCTACTTTCCACTGAATATCATTTCAAATTAAATATCTTTTTTAAAATAATATTCTTATGTGTAAGGAACTGCCAATTCTTTTATTCTGTTGAAAAACAGCTTTATTCTCTGTTTCTTTAGTTATGGGATATTGCTGAGAAGAGCTATTTTACAACCAGCGAACGACATTGGCTCACTTATGAACTATTGTCACGGATCAAGGGAAAGATTATTACGAGTAAAAATGAAATTTTTAATTGAAATCTCATAATAAAAAGGATAAATAGATTCATGTGTGTCATCTGAACAAAATTTATCGAACACGTATAAATATTTCGGGATTCGTCAATTAATATCTCATGGTATATTTGATTCATGTTTTCCTTTACACGAAGTAAAATGCCGACTGATTTGATTGAAAACAATATATTGTTATTTTCAATTATTATCTTTTTTTTTAATAAGAAACTAGATTATAGTATATCCAATGATCGAGTTGTGAGTTAGAAAAATAATTATTGTTTGATATTCTATTTCAATATATGTGTACAGAAATTGAGGACAACATGGGCAACTATATGCAAATGTTTGAAACTTCAACCAATTGATTTGATCCGTTCCTATATGGGTGAAAAAGTTGCATTTTATTTTGCTGCTATGGGTTCTTACACAATTGCACTCATACTACCTTCAATTGTTGGGGTGATTGTCTTTATCTATGGTGTTGCTAGTGTCACTTCGGACAGGCCAACGTAAGCTTTCTTCTTTTGTTTTATGCGTGACTGTAACTCATCTCATACTGATTTAATTTGGAGAACTATTTTTTCACAGTTTCAGCTTAAACAATTTCTATAAAGGTGTT
This sequence comes from Rotaria sordida, assembly GCA_905250125.1. Taxonomy (NCBI): domain Eukaryota; kingdom Metazoa; phylum Rotifera; class Eurotatoria; order Philodinida; family Philodinidae; genus Rotaria; species Rotaria sordida. Next base: position 5,852 of record CAJNOL010003527.1, read on the forward strand.
TTTCTGTATTAGACAGATTATAGTTTTGAATAATAATCATATATCCTATTTTCAATTGTTTATACAAACATTGAAAATAGTCTTTAATCCTTTCAAAAGGCAATGCAGACAATACTTTTCCTATTCGTAATCCGTTCTAACTATCAGAATTAATTATGTTTCATTTTGTATCATCTAAAACTGGATCATTTCTTTTGTAACATGTGTGAATTTTTCGAGAGAGAAAACTCATGAAATTTGCAGTACTTGTTTTTCAGAAAAACTCAATTAGCAGTCTCCAAAAGATTCATTTGCATATTGAGATTTCATAGAGTTACTTATATCTCAAAATACAGAATTTTCTGTAATTTCTTCTGAACCTCATGAGTTTAATAAAGTAGTTGACGCCTTTGGATATTGTTAGAAAATGATCTATAAGTGAAAATTCTTTTTTATTTCGTAAGAAAAAAATTTTGAAATATAATAATGAGTTTAATATTATTGACTAATTTTCTCTTTCGTACAACAAATTACAGAGTAGAGAATCTTGTAGGATATTCTGTTGTATTTGCTGGGCTCTCATTTTTCTTGTTGTAGGAGAACAACGAAAGACATACAACGTAAGGAAGAAGGAATAGCAACTTCTGAAATAATTTTAGAAGTCAACAAACAGACAATAAGAGAAATTTTCTTCTTACTTTGCTTGACCTGCGATATCAGATATTCGTAAAAAAGAAGTACACTGACATATAGTATGAATGTTTCAGTGGAATCTTTTTTGTATATTTATTGTAATTCAATTGGAGAAAGAATATATGATAGTCAAAAAGCGTACTGAGAAATATGAGAAGATGTCATGTAAGGATAGAATAGAGTTTTATTTCTCTATTTATTTTTGTGTTATAATTTTATTTAATATAATTGTTTCATTATTATTGCTATTTAAAATTTTCGTTTAGATCCGATATTTGTGGATCATTTGGACACAATACAGACATGTGTCCTCTTTGTGATAAAACATGTTCATTTTGGAAGCTTAGTGATAGTTGTGTCTATGCACAAGTAAATTTAAATATCGATTCGAAAATAGTTTTAAATTACTTCATTTAAGATTTCCTATGTATTTGATAATGTTGCTACTGTCATATTTGCTATATTGATGTCTATCTGGGCAAGGTAAATAAATTGAATCAATATATTTCAACGATTTTTTCACACTATCTTTATTTGAAATAGAGGCTTTGTAGAAGGATGGAAACGAGGTCAATCCGAATTACAATGTCGATGGGTATATCTTTCATAACAATAATCATTTTTTTTCTATGGATGATTTTTTGTATCAGGATTCGATCGATTTTCATGAATGTAATGAACCAATACGACCTGATTTTGAAAAACAAGTTCGATCAAAACGAAAGAATATAAAAACTGGAGTTAGTCTATTTGTATGAGATAGCAATCATTGTTTTAAAATCTTTATTTTAAAGAGAAAAGAATCACATGTCAGTATTGAACAGAAACTTCCAAAAATTCTGTTGTCAATTAGTGTCGTTTTATTGATGGTAAATTGAACAATTATTTAATAAATAACTAATATAAATACAATTATCTAGATAATTATCGTCTGTCTGACAATATTCTCTATCATTGTCTATCGTATTCAAATAACATATGTCTTAAAAAATGTATCAGTTAGTTCATATTCATCGATTATAATCACTGTAACAAGTGCCATTATGAATCTAATTTGTTCTCTTATATTATCACCATTGTATTATTATATTGCACAAAAAATAACCGATTATGGTAAGAAGCAAATGTTTAGTTCTTGTTTTCTATCTCTTATGTCTTCACGAAAAAAAAAATATAGAATTACACAAATACCAATCAGAATACGAAGCAGCATTTTCACTCAAGGTTTATATATTTGAATTTGTCAATTTTTATTCATCATTATTTTATGTTGCCTTTTTCAAAGGACGGTGAGTAAGATTCTTGAGAAATAGTCAAAAATAATAATAATAATTATAATAAATTTTTTTTTTTTTAAGATCAAGTAGTTACCCATCTACGTACGGTGCACAAAGAACAAATGATTTCACTGAACAGGTTTATTTATTCGTTCACTAGAGTGACTAATTTTAAATTGATTACAAAAACTAAATGATATATAAAATTCTAAACTTCATGAGTTATCCATTGCAAAAAAGAATATTTCTTTCCATCCCTTCATTTCCAATATATCGGGCTTAAAAAGTCGATAGTTTTATAAAAATACAAAACAATATAACCGCTACTTAATCCTTTAAGAAATTGATAATATTTAGTGTGATCCTGCTGGTTGCATGGTTGAACTGTCTATTCAACTACTCATCAGTAAGTAGAATATGTATGTATATTGGAAATACCATGATTTTACTCTGCCAGTTATGGTTGGCAAACAAATCGTCAACACTGTGATCGAATATGGTTTACCATTCCTAAGCAGTAGAAAACTATGTAAAAATACCGATGAAAACAAGAAACAATGGGAAATAGACAATCAATTGGATGTATTTGACTGGCAAATGCTCTTACCAGAATATCTCGAAATGAGTAAAAGAAAACAAAATAAAATCTTGTTATCATTGACATGTCATTCTCTTTAATTCATAGCTATTCAATTTGGTTTTATCACACTATTTGTTGCTGCTTTTCCGTTAGTAGATTATATGTTCTCTGTCTAATATTTTTTTTTCTCGTTAAACAGATTAGCACCATTGTTTGCATTATTAAATAATATATTAGAAATTCGGTTTGACGCCTGGAAGTTATTAACAAGATATCGTCGGCCTGTTCTACATAAAGCAGCAAACATTGGCATTTGGACTGCTATTCTTTCCAGCATTTCTTATTTTGCTGTTTTGACTAATGTCAGTATCAATTTGAATTGACCATTTAAGTTATTATTAGTTTTCAGGGAGCAGTCATTGCATGGACATCCGAATTTATACCAAAATTAGCCTACCAGATCATAGAAGGAAAAGGAACAAGTCTTGATGGTTATGTTAATTGGACACTTTCTTTATTTCCGATCAGTGATTACAATAGAACAGGTACTATGAATCCAAATATTCCATCAAATTTGACTTACTGTCGGTAGGAAAAATATTCGATTTATGTTCAATTATTATATTGATAAAAGATTTTATTTTTGTTTTAGTTATCGTGATTTTCGAGAATCAATCGGTCCTAATTATAATTATACATCACTTTATTGGCATATTATTGCTGCTCGTCTAGCTTTTATGATCATTTTTGAAAATGTTATCTATCTAATTGTTTATTTAGTTGAATTGATGGTTCCTGATGTATCCAGTCATGTTCAAGAAGCTATCGATCGACAACGTTACAGTGAACAATCTCATCGAGATTCTCCTCCCAAGACTCCATCTGCAGTGAAAGAAGCGATTCAAAAACTGAAAACAAAAAGAGAAACAGCAGAAAAATAACATCAATCACTTGAATTATATGAAAAACACATTTATTTCATTGTTAATTAAATAAATATCCTATATCGAAGTCAACGAAATAGTTACGCATGCAACTCGTGTCAGATGTGCGAATGTGGATGTGAGTGTCGGTGTGAGTGCGGATCTTTTGTGTACCCTGACTGAAACTCTAATCCACGCACCGACAACCAAACAATCATACTCTCACCGTAGGTTTCATGAGGAAAATTGAGAATTACATGCAGAATTCCAACTATTTAGTCCAGAATTCAAAGAAAATGATTTTCTTGATAAAAAAAAAGAAGAGATGAAAAGCAATGCGTACTTTTGTGACTGGTAATATGATAAATCGAACAAGATAAAATATTTGATTTGATGATATAGCTGAAAAAAAATTGAGATAGTTTTACAAGAATGAATCGTCAGTAATCTTGAGCAATGGCAAATGGTGTCCAATATTAATACACTTTTTGGATTAAACTCAATTTAATAACATTTTTATATTCAACTTTTTATGTCAAATCAGAAAAAAAACCTATTTTTAGAAGCTTTCAACTAGAGTGAAGCAAAGGATTTTGTATAATTTGAAAAAGATGCTTTTTTTGAGAAAAACATTAGGTACGAAGTTTGAAATTTTTACGACTTGAAAGAAGTGTTTATAAATATTGAAAACTAGTTTTCCATGACGAGCAACTCACGCTCTATCAAACCATATATAAAAATGACGAAACAAAAATTCAACTTGAAATTTGAATTACGGGTGCCTTACATATCTGTTTTTCTTTCATTTAAATCTATCAATGAACAGTAAGTGTTGTTTCCCATCTATTCACTATCTATTAAAGTGTAAATGTTTATTGTATATCTTACTATGTAAAATAATATTCTACTAAAAACAGATTCATACAAAATCTCTCATGATTATCTTAAACAAGTCTTTTTTTGGAAAGTCTCGAACAGGTCACTCAATTTTGTAAAAATAAGATTTTGGTTATGATGTTTATTACTAGCAACATGTTATTAAAAATCATAAAGAACATTTATTCCTATGTATTGAAGCTATATCAGAGGGAACATCAGCACCAATTACAAATTTTCTTATAACAATAGAAGATAGAGATCCAAAATGTGCATCATTAACAAGGATTTTAGAAACAATATTCCTTGAAGCTTGGTATCCAATAATTGTTGCAACTAATTCTAGAGAAATAAAACAAAATTAAATGAAAACTAATTATTTATATTATCAAAATATAACAACAATTTTCTTTTATATATTTAATTAAAAGCACTAAAACAAACAGATGATCCATCGTTACTCAAAACATTATTAAATAACACAAAATATTTAAACTATTTTCAAATTAAATTAATTTTAATCTATTTCATACATCTAATAAATTTTAAACTATATAAATTGGAACTTCTCGCTACGAGATAAACATTGTATTTTGTATTTACTTCTACTATTTTATGTTTCGATATATACTTTTACAATTTTTTTTACATATATAAAAATATAAAAAAATGATGAGTTATATTAAAATACGGATGCACAGAATATTCTGTCTATCTTTCACTTCACTAATGGTTTTGGAGGACTTTCTAATCGCCACCCTAATTGGAAAAGAAATCAATAACCCAGGTGACAGTCTAGATATATATATTGATAAAAATTTAATAATTGCCATTAATTTTTCGTAATCGTAATAAAACAAACCATCTTTAACTAACAATCATGAAGTTCTTAATAGAAGATAGGTGGAAAAATTTTTCTTATTCTCATATCTAGTCCATATTCTGAATCCGTCTGATTATTCGTCGGTTGTTTTTAACCATACTAGAGATATTGAAAAATTCCTTGTCTTGCATTCTTCTTCTTTTTCTTCCCATTATGGAGTAGTTTCCACGAAGTAGCAGAACAGTTTAGTACAAACAAAATAAGTTACCTGCAGTTTTTAAACTAGTATGGACAAGAATTAACATAGCATTCTGAAAAAAAACCGGCCAGTTCTGACATCCATCGATGACCCTTCAGACTAGTCCTGACCACCATTGAAGACATTTCACACTAGTGAAGTCGCTCGTCTCCAACGGGTTTCGAACTGCCTAACACATGAACGCGCGTCATTCTGCTACTCAGACTGTTTAAATTGACGTCAGTCCATCGCTAAGTCATTGTCTGCCGTCAGAACATACGTCAGATATTGAATACTGTCGGGCCGAATATTCAAATTCTTCCCTTTCGTCTTCTTCTTTTATTATTTTTCTGTTCTACGGACTAGTCTGGACGAAGTAGATGGACAAAACGAATTAGACATGGTGGGATTCAAGAACTTTCTGGGCTAGTCCAGACGTGGTTAAAGGACACTTATCCTAAAGATGACTAGTCATGTCGATCGTCTTCACTTATTTTTTGCTCACTTGGGAAATGATCAACTCAATAGATTTATTTTTTTTAATTATAAATAAAATTCTAGTAAAAAAAAAGTTTCATCCAATTAATATAATCTTCTTATAAAAGAACTAACTTAAAGTTCAAATTGTTATTTTCGTATTTGTGCATTAAAAATGATGATGATCTTTAAAGTACATGGCTTGAATTAAATCCATACGATGTTCTATCACTACCAAACAATCCTATCATTTAAGATATCATAGGATAAAAAGTACGTATACAATTGGATCAAATAGTGTCAAAGATTTTAACAAATAGAAAACCTATGTTATTTAGTTTCATCAACAAAACTATGTGATGTGGAAATCAGAAAAGTGAAGGGGACAATCAATAACTTTAATATGATTATTAATTATAGCATCATTAGAAGATAAATTTGATGTTTATCAGTTTATATAATTGAAGTATGAAACTCTGAAGAATATTAATGAAAAGAATTAGAAGAACACTTTATGCATGAAAAAAAACCATATACACAAACAGATTGTACAACAACAAAATTTATTTTATCAATGTATCACTTAAATGTACTTATTAACAATAACATAGAATACTTTAATAGTTAATTAACGTGGAGATTCATCAAAAACTAAACGTTATATTATTGAAACACATGAAGCATCAAATGAAAAAAAAATTAGATGTCAGTTAGTGAGTACCTCGTTGTTTATGTGAACAATTAAACAGTATGCTTATATTATGTGACACCATCTATTCGAAATTATATTGTAAAAAAAACAACAAGTTAAATTTTTTCAAAGATGACAAAATGTTAATAATTCATTACAAGCATGTACATGTCTTGTGAGCGATTTAACATCAGATATACAATATATTAAAAATCAATGATGTAGAATTCATTTTTGTTTAAAGTGTGAATTCTATTTGATGTTTTTAAGTGAAATCGATCTAATATATGTATTGCATTTCGAGTATGGTAAAAGAATGATTAGATAAAATGAAAAATGGAGCCCTTTTATAAATTAAATTAAGTCATTTTTTCTTTGCTAATAGAGTTTTTTTACCTCATTCATGATCAAGTAATTTACAAGTTGAACATGCTCAAATAAATGTTGATCATATCATGTGGTCAAATGTTAAACGTATTATCGTTTAGATACTAAAGACTAGAATCATTTTGTTCATCAACAATTCTTTTTTTTTCTCTCTTTTGGTTGAATATAAACTGATTGTTTGAATGGTGTAGATCAATTTTTATTCATTGTAGAATTTTTTTAAAATAATAAAATAAAAATATATTGTATATATGATGCAGGATATGATTGTGGGTGTGGTGCGAAGAGAATAAGTACGTGTACATTCACATCCACATCCCAATATTCTTTACAAGCAAGCTGTGAGAAAAAAGAAAATAAAAGTACAAAGACGAACATCAATGAAAACATTATAGAATAATGATAACAATGGAAATGATCATCTCGCCAATAATGTTTTTTCTTCGTTTTCGATGATCAATTTTCTAACGGATACAAAGAAAAAAAAATTACAATGTCATTCATTCATTATTTATCAAAGATCATTATTGACTGACACTTCATGTTTAAAACATATACATATATAAGGAATGATTTTCTTAAATGAAATCATTCTATTCAATCGAACATTTCATTGTCAACAGATTAAGTAAGTACTCTAATATACTTTTTTTTGCACAAGGTACAATATACAAATATTTTAATAATTATGGAATTTATTATAATAAAATTTATACATTCATATGCTAGCATATCATTACTTACATATATTGGAATTATTACTAAAATTTTTTACAATGACAATGAATCATAATAAATTATTATAAATATTATATTATATTAAAATAAAATTGTTTACAATGTTCCGAAGTTAAATTATCGACTTCGATGTTATCGTTTCGGTCGATCCTATTATTATCGATATTATATAATGAATTACAATAATATTTACATGACCAATACAACAAGCAAGACAGGTATGTTGCTTGAATTTTTTCTATTCAGAAGAGATAAAATAATAGAGTAGTATAAGTTAAGTTGGTTTCTTTTTGAAATTGAGAGAAGAGATATAAAATTTAGAAGTTCTAGTGACCAATAGAACTTCTGATGATAATTTTTATTTATAAGGTAGACATGCCTTCTATTCCAGATGAAATAGTTTCTCATTTTCTTTAAATACCTTACATGAATGTATTCATTGTAATATATGAAAGTAAAAAAGAGAAAATTCTTTTTCTTTGATAATAGCTATGTTATTGTCTAGTAGTAGTTAAGGTATCATATTATATCACAGCACAGCCTTGTTAGGTGGCTTCGTAACCTAATCCAGGGAGATTTCTTGTGCCTGTTATAGCGAAAGCAGTGTAGTACTCTGGAAGGCCGCTATGTTTGGACGTCCGTGTCGTCGTTATTCTTCGTCATACCTACCGTTCATTGCCCTACCAGTCCGGCATGATCCGCTCTGTCCGTACCCATTTCAGGCTTACAGGGAATCTCCCTGGTCGCCCGCGCGTGTACACCATAATAAGCCAAAAAAAGCCGGAAAAGAAGATGAATAGCAATGCGAACAAATTTATTAAGCAAGCCAGTAAAAAAAAACATTCACATTTTCTTTTTCACATAGTCAATATTATCTATCACTGTTTTAATATGAGGATGTGTTGGTGGGAGTGATTTTTGTCGAATAGCAAGTGTCTTTTCTAAAAATGAAAGTGCTTTCGAATAATCACCCGTACCGGAATACGCCATGCCGATGTTGCTGTATGAAGCAGCCAAATTAGGATGATTCGGAGGCAGAGCTTTTTCGCAGATTTTAAGTGCTTTATCGTAAAATTCAAGCGCTTTCGAGTAGTCACCCATGCTGTCATACACAGAACCGATGTTGTTGTATGGAGTAGCCGATGAGGGATGATTCGGAGGCAGAGTTTTTTCTTCTATTTTAAGTGTTTTGTCGTAAAATTCAAGTGCTTTCGAGTAGTCGCCCGTGTTTTTATACACTCCACCGATGTTGTTGTATGAAGCAGCCAAATAGGGATGATTCGGAGGCAGAGCTTTTTCGAGGATTATATGTGATTTTTCGTAAAATTCAAGTGCTTTCGAGTAGTCACCCATGTTGGCATACACTCCACCGATGTTGTTGTATGAAGTAGCCAATGAGGGATGATTCGGAGGCAGAGTTTTTTCGTCTATTTTAAGTGCTTTGTCGCAAAATTCGAGTGCTTTCGAGTAGTCACCCATGTTTTTATACACTTCGCCGATGTTGTTATATGAAGCAGCCAAATTGGGATGATTCGGAGGCAGAGTTTTTTCGTCTATTTTAAGTGCTTTGTCGTGAAATTCAAGCGCTTTCGAGTAGTCACCCATGTTGTCATACACCAAACCGATGTTGTTGTATGAAGTAGCTAATGAGGAATGATTCGGAGGCATAGCTTTTTCGAGGATTATATGTGATTTTTCGTAAAATTCAAGTGCTTTTGAGTGGTCACCCATGTTTTCATACACTCCACCGATGTTGTTGTAGATATCAGCCAATGAAGAATGATCTTCCGGAACAGTTTTTCGCTTAATTTCGAGGCATTTCTCAAAATATGAAACTGCTTCTTTGCATTGTCCTTGATACTCTTTCGTATTTCCTATCATATGATAGATATGTGCTCTATCACTGTCATTGGAAGCGTTCTTGAGTAATTCATTATAGAGTTCTTCAGCTTGATTGAAATGACCAACTCTCAGCATCAGTTTACCCATTCGATGCCATCCCGTTGATCCTTGAGTCTCCTCTCGCATGCTTTTGGTGAGGACAGCCAGTTGTGGATCATTTTCATCTGTGAGAGTTAATTGAACTTCCCAGAGGCGACTGTTGTTGACTGTCTGCTTCATTTCACCGACACGAAAGACAGTATGCATCGAAAACAGAATTTCTTTTTCGCCTTTAATAGCACTGTGTTTGTCGATAAGGGCGAATGGAGAAGTCGAAACATTATTTGAATTAATTGTCATAATAAATAGAACTCCAACGTGATCTTCATATTTTTGTAATGCGCGTTCAACAAAGTTCAAAGCTACCTGTTGTTTTTTGAGGAAAGTTCAAAAATGATATCATTCTCATGCATCTACACCGTATGAAATTGAAAAGAATATCGGAAAATTATTTCTTCTTTGTACGTTAGAGTGTAAAATGTTTTTCGAGAAAGAAAACAGACTTTCAATTGTGTTTCTGTGAGCAGTCGATTTGTTAACTCACGTCGCCTACAATGAATGTTTGACATTTTATAGAAGAATACTATGAACAGATCATCAAAGGTCCTTCATGTTATATACACTGACATGTCATCTGCATTACTTTCTATAAGAAAAGTACCCTTGAAAACCGTTAAAGAGTTTCCAATTTTTTTGCTATGTGAATCGTTTTCAGCAGTGTCCAAAAACTGAGGTTTACCAATTCTGCCGAATGTAAAAGTACGAGTCCAAAGTATGATATTTCCACTTGAATTGAGAACTAACTCGCAAGTACCTTACGTATTTTCCTCAATCTATTATTGGATTGGAACTAACATCTTCAAGACATGATGTTAGTTCTGAGTCTGTATTCCCACCAGGGCTGCCAAATCCAAATTTCAAAAATCAGGAGTTTTTTGCGAAAAATCAGGAGTTTACCAGGGAATTTTTACTGAAAAATCAGGAGAAAAATCAGAAGATGTTTATTGAAATCAGAAAATGAATTAGTGCTCTTCTCTCAAAGAAAACTGAAGTTTTCGTTCGTCCAATCACTCGTTATGTTCTTCTATTAAGTTACTGATGACAAAATTTCCTCTAAGTGATATATATTCCTAAAAAAACATAATTATGTGGAATTTATTTTACTACTCATTTCACAGTGATTTATCAAAATATACCGACAAAATAGAAAATGAAGTTTAATTAGACATTTATATGTAACTAAACAAAATGGGCACACACGAACAATAATTTATTGACTATATCGTTCATGTCACTTTTGTAACATGACCATGAACGAAGGGGTCACAAGTCCTGAGTATTCTCGAGCCTACTCTAGGTTGGACAGCTAAAGGCTTAGGTAGACTCGTGAATGGAATAAATGAAGGCTTAGATAGCGTCTATTTGTAGATGATGAAATCATACGGCTTGAGTAGACTAAAGCCTATCTTAGGTTCAGATTCCATAGACTATGGTACGCTCAAATAATTGTTTTCTACTACGTTAAATTGATAGGTTTGTGCAGTACATAAAAAATTTGAACAGACGCGAAGATTTTTTGTCGCTATCGACAACAAATAGTAACATTTATTGAAACAGACCTAGAAACTGTTTTTGAGAAAACTTTTAGTGTTGTGTGGATAAATGTCAAATTTTGGGTCAGCCATGATTTAAACTGAGGTTCTTTCGTTAAAAGTGACGAAGTACTGCATAAAAAACCTGAATCATATCAGCTAGTAGCTGCCAAAGACTTTCATCATTTTTAGCGACTAAATTTACATTACCCGATCATTAGTGTTATGAGAACAACTTTTCTCGATTATTCTTTCTGTTCTCAGAAAAAATTTGCTGTTCTCGCCCGTATATTCTCTTTCTCGGAAAAAAACTGTTATTCTTATTCTTACACTCTTATTCCCAGAAAAAAATTTATTTTCACTTCCGTAAGCAGAAGCGTAAACCAGTTCATAGATCGGTGATGTGTAAGTGTGATTTCATTTTTTTTATTTCGGTAGCGACTGAAAATACTCAAATTTTTTAGTCTGTCGGCGAAGGCGAGTGAATTTGTTAGACGATTTCTTTAAGGTTTTCTTATTTCCGAGAAATTATCGGATGAAAAAAGAGAAAACAATGGTAGAGAACACACTGATAAAAAACCTAGACAGAAACATCGTTGAAGAGTGATCTCAGGCGTCGAAAAATCTTCAAAACTGTTAGTTTTTTTGTCCCACCGACAGCGGCGACTCAGCTCGCCGATTTACACTTCTAATCGTAAAACTTCAGGAATTCATATTCCTGTTTTATTTTTAGATTTTATGATAGCCGTGACACGACTTGAAATTAAAAATATAATTATAATTGGAGCTACAGTAGATTAGTTACGTAAAAATAAAACGCTGCTACATATATGTATCCAAATATGTAGGTAAATACGAGAAAAAATGCAGGAACACCAATACTTAATGGAGTTCCTATTGCCATAAGAAATGGAGCAAGAAAACGACGAGTATAGAAAAATATTCCCGCAGAAAAAATATCTTTTCAACACAATAAAAACATTCATAATGTAATGTCGTTTTTGTGAACATTACTGCTTGGACATTGTTTTATTTTTTAGCACAGCAGATGGAAAACAATTCTTGTGAGAGTTGAAAGTCAATGAAGATAATCATCGACATGTTTTCTTAAATGCACGTTTTTTGACACATAAGATGCAAATGCTTTTCTTATCTCCATCAGCGTCATACATTACACAATACGAGTTCGAAATGAGAAATACTAACTTTGTTTCATCAAGATGGCATCAAAAAAATTGGCTTACTCCATATTTTTAATTTTCTGGTGCGAATCTTTTAAAAAATTGTTGAGCCTACTCTAGGTCGAAAACATTTCGCTACCTATGAACATGGCCATATTTTTCTAAAGACTGAATTTGTTTCAATAGGTTTGAATTATTTAAAAGATAATTATAGAACTTTGTATAACTGAGATGATTATTCATTTAGTTCCTAATTATGCGCCAATAAGATTGCACTTCAAATCGTTTCTATTAGGAGCCCACAAAAATTTCATGTGGCTGAAGGTCAATTCACAAATAGCATTCTAGGTTGATACAGAAAAAGCGAACTAAACTAGTTTTTGGCCATGAGGTACATTTTAACCGTCAAGAAGATAAGCTCACAAATAAACGCATATTATCAGGCCTAACAAGCAGAAACGACGTGTTTTCTTATTGTCTATTGCATCTATGAAATAGTGTGATAGTTCTCTTTTTCTTTGTCTTATTGATTCAAAATATCACTACAATTAAACGTGACAAAATCCTTTAAAAAAACCAGGAGAAACCAGGAGAAAATCATAAAAATCAGCTCCTGGATTCAGGAGATTTTTTCACCAGGAGAAAAGTCTAAAAAGCAGGAGTCTCCTGGCTAAATCAGGAGATTTGGCAGCCCTGATTCCCACCCACACACTCTTTGAAAGAAATTGAACTGTTGATATTTCTTAGCCGAGGAACTGAAAAACTATCTAGCACCCATCGTCATCACCCTCTGAAAGGAATTGACGTCCTCCAAAACGATCATCATTACAACAATATTCAAACTCTAATCAAGAACTATTCACGAGGATACGTAGATGACAGCAAACTATTCACAGTTCCTCCAAGAACTAAGGAACTGATTTGAAGAACTATATAATGACAATTCTCCTCGACCGTACATTGTGCAACCAGGCACACATGACCGAAAGTTGACTTTGCCAAAGTTCAAATATTGTAATAAATACATTTTTTGGTTGGTGTATCTTACCCTAAAGTAAAATCTTTAGAAATCAACTCGAACGTTTGAGAAATCTATCGCAAAAAATATCTTTAGAAATCAGTACTTAGACGAAAATCATTTTTATTATCAAGTTAGAGAAAATATTTTAAATTCAAAAACTATCAGGAACCAATAATTAGTCAAGAAGCTATTGTGAGTAAACGCCGAAGACAATTTAGTTCCAATCGGTCTCAAACTTTCACGAAGTATTCTTCTAGATAGGGCTTATTGTTGGTCATAGTACTGAGTCATAGGAGTGAACAGAAACAGTGCTAGGAGTATTTCAAAGAACTAGGATTCTGCCCGGGAATCATTAGTTTTCTCAGTACAAAGACGTTTGGCACAAAACTAAAGTGATATTCGAAATGAGGTGGTCGAGCCACATCGAAGTATATATAATGGTAAGGGCTTGTTGCAAACCTAAGTTGGACTCCTGGACTCGAAAAGGTTTTGAAAAACAACCTTTCTACATTTTATAGACGCACAAAACAATTTACGTCCGATTCTTCTCAAAGTTTTGATGATTATTTTCCCACGTCTGATCGATCGTTGATAATAGCGCCACCTCGAACCGATAAGCACAGCTGGTACAATGAATCATTAAAAAACCGAGATTGTTGCCTTGAAATTCCTATTCTTACATACAGAGTATCATTTTAGTGCAATGGCAAGGTGATATTCAAAAGCACCTCATCGAGTTGCATCTAACCATATGTAATAAAAGGGTTTTTTTTGAAAACAAGTCTTCAGTTTTATGCAACGCAGTCTTATATAATATGAGTCATGGCTTATTTTTCGAATGCTACAGAGAGTTTTAATCCGAGGAAGGTCAAGATTTCACCGAACAGTATTCCATGTGCGATCTAGTGTTGATGTTACCACTTAATAGCGCTAGTCAACGTACGCTGCGTTAGTGATTTCGAAAAAAGCCTATTTTGTGACCCGCAAATCCCCACTTTTATCCGTACATTAACATCTTAGAGCAAAACTAAGGTGATATTCGCAACCATCGCTCGAAAGTGCGCCGGATGGCATGTGGTAGAATATATGTTTCAAGGAAATTTGTTTTTCGAAAAATGTGGCAGTGACTCCGTATAGGCGAATTTCAGAGAAAATTTTTCTCCCAAAGAATGATGTATTTTCGTAAAGATGGTTTCTTGACTAATATATAATCATTTGCGAGCAATAAAATCCATTTCTGATTATGACAATTATACGTCCTGCTGCTATGTGAATGTTGCCCACTGTGGACTGTAAACAGTCAGGGAATAAACAAATTATGACAGTTCTGCTGATAGGATCGAGAGACTGAGGTAATCACCTAGAAGAAACCTACTCTCACTTCCTCGAGAAACTAGTGAACTTGCATTCAGTGATGATGGCAGAACTACTTCGAGAACCGACTAATTATGACAGCTGTGCTGATAAAACTTAGAAACTGCGGTAGTCATTTAGAGGAGAACTGCTTCAATTTTTTCATTCTCCGGTTATTGTCGCTATTGTGACCAATATATATCATCATAAATTCATAAATATTTTATTGAGAAACATCATTTAATAATGAATAAAAGAAAAAAATTTGTTCCTTTTTATTATTTTCATGGTCTCTCGTAACACGGTAAAAGTTTTCTATAAGCTGTAAAAGTTTAAAAAAAGTAAAATATACTTAGGACATTCGAAAAGTATTAGCAATGACACTTTAGTACTGTATAGTAAGCTTGAAGAAATTTTTTTTATGTGGTGATAGAGAAAATGATGCTCTATTTTTCTGCGCTATTTGATCATCCTTCGCCTAATATCGTAATAATAAAATTTCAAAAAGGACTGTTTTTGTGTAAAACTTCACTAACGTGTGAGGCAGATTAATATGCTTTGCATTTGAATTTTCAATCACTTAATACGCTGTATTAAAAAACACAACATATGACAAGATGCAGCATGAAAAACTCTGCAAATTTTAAAGAGTGGCTAAGTATATGTATGAAATAAGAAAAAAAAAGATTTTTTTCGGGTCAGAGAAAATTCGTCGCACAGAACTTTTATTTCGTTGAAAACAAAAAGTAAACAATTAAAATAAACTTTACTCCGTAGATTGTAGAGCTTTTCAAGCTGCATCTTGTGATGTATTTCGTTTTTTTTAAATAATACATATTAGACGACAAAATGATGAAATGAGAAAAATAAATTCATTTTGTACCAAAACAAATATCGCTTTCGCACTGTTGAAAATTGGTCGCTCAAAATTTTGCTCATTTTGAAAACAAAAAGTGCAATTGTAAAATAAGCGGTCTTGTGTAAATTGTAGAGCTTTTCATGCTGTATTTTGTGGTATATTTTGTTTTTAACACAACGTATTAAGTGATTGTAACATTTAATCTGGAGGGCGTGGCAAATCTCAAACTGTTACCAGTTTTGGTTAAATGACATAGTATGTGCTATAATTGTAAAAATAAGTTATCCAGTTTCTGATAAGCCGAAAACTATCATCGTACATCATATATCAGATATTTACTTTTGTATGAAAGTTTTCAGTTTCAATACATAATCATCTATCTATATGTATGAAAATTCAGCAGATAACCAGATATCAGATATTTACTTTTGTATGAAAGTTTTCAGTTTCAAGACATAATCATCTATCTATATGTATGAAAATTCACCAGATAACCAGAT